>PVIA01004128.1:50351-147534 GCA_004024845.1 Tonatia bakeri
GAGAGAGGGGGAGAGAGAGGGGGAGAGAGGGAGAGAGAGAGAGAGAGAGAGAGAGAGAGAGAGAGAGAGAGAGAGAGGGAGAGAGAGAGAGAGAATATGAGAACACAGTGGATTACAGCAACTGTTTCCTTTGGAGGAAAAGGGAGGGTAATGTAATTGAACCCTGAACAATATTTATTGATAGTTTAGTTATATTTGAAGATAGAGCTGAGATTAACAATAGCTCTCAAGATGAGAATATATACTGTTTAACCAAGTACTGCTTTGGGTGACATTAATATTTTATTTCTAAATGGGAACAACCTAGCAACCACTGATGACAGTCATCAGCAAAGAAAGCAAGTTTCTTTGGAGCCGTGTAAAGCTGGGAGCCCTTCATCTGTAGATTTCCCATTTATAGAATCCTTGACATTTTAAATTTTTCTGAAGAAGGAACACATACTCATTTATTTATATTTGTTTTTGAATTAACACTTATGTAGGACCTACAACACCCAGATGTTTATGTTAATTACGTTTCATCACTTAATGCAATCACAGCAACATTATGAAGCAAGTATTATTCCTGTTTTACAAGATAAGAAAATTGAAACACAGATACATGAATTTGCCTAAAGTCACACCACTTATGCAATCATAGAGAAAGACAGCAGTTTATACTAGTACTGTCTAACTTCAAAAATCTTTGCTTTTTCCACCGTATATTGGTCACCTTGAGTTTACATTCATTAAAAACCCATTTGGCAGTCTCTCAAAACTGAAAGCATGCATGTTCTTTAACCAGGAATTCAACTTCTAAGAAACTACTCATCAGAAATATACATGTGAACATAGATATATGTATATGAGACATTCATTGAGTAGTTGTTTGCAATAGCAGTAAAACTGGAAACACCTAAATGTTCATTAACAATGATTGGTTAGATGGATTTTATACCATGGAACACTATGCAGCATTTAAAGAGAGGGAAGCAAATTTTTATGTATTAGTATTTTATGATGTCTAAAATCTGTTGTTTGTGCAAAAAGCCAGTTACAGAACTATATCCTTATACCACTATACTAAGCGCCTCTATGGGCGTTTGCATACAGAAATCTCTGAAAGAACACAGCAAAGAACAGTTTCACATTTGTAGAAGAGTGATATTTGAAGTGATGGTGACTGAATATCTGAAAAAAATTAAATGTATAAAGAAAAAATTATTTATAATATTACACAATTCAAAGACAACTATTATTATCATTTCGTGGGCACTCGAGTTCTCACTTACAGACACACGTGCATCCAGACTTCTCTCTCTTTTTTATGCCATTAGGATCATGCTATTCATGCTGTTTGTGTAACTTGCTTTTGTTTTTTTGGTTTAACCATATTATTTTGGATTTTCTCAATGACATTATGTATTTTATTCATTTGTTTAACAAACATTTCTAGCACCTACTACATTCTCAGCATTTTCCCAAATACCTTGTTTGTATATACACCTGAGTTATTTTAATGTTCTTTTTAAGAAATTATTTTTATTGCAGTGGAAGCATTACCTTTTGTATCTGGAATATAAACATTACTCGCTCGGGTGGGTATTTTGATATATGAAAGAGCAGCAGGGAAAAAATGCTCATCACTGTGATTAAACAGAGATAGTTTTCAAAGAATTTTCTACCTAGAGGCTGAGGTTTTTATTGGGAAATACCTGCACAATGTTCTTTCAGCTTGTACTGCTGAAAAAATGCACCATGTTCTGCACCATGAACAGAGAAACAAGTCAATTACTTTATTTAAACATTTTATTTACTTTCTTTTAGACAGAGGGGAAGGGAGAGAGAAAGAGAGGGAGAGAATCTCACACGCCCACTACTGGGGACCTGACCTGCGACCCAGGCATGTGCCGTGACTGGGAATCGAACCAGTGACTTTGGTTCGCAGGCTGGTGCTCAATTCATTGAGCCACAACAGCCAGGGGTCAATGACATTTTTTTAAACTTGATTTAAATATATAGCACATTCTTGTTATGCATCCAAGTAGATTTGCTTTCCACAAATAGAATTGTTCGTTGAGTATTTATCGCCTATTCAAGTTATGGCACAAGCTGTACTATCTACTCAAGTTCCCTTTGATCAGACCTCTTATGCAAGAAACCAGTTCATCTACTTGGATCTTCCCTGTCAGGTCCTACTACCCAGTTACTTCAGAGATTTACAGTATTTCCATGAAGTTTCTGTTTCAGCTTGTGATGTCCTGACCACTATTAGGATAATGGCCAAAAGCCTATAAATAAAGATAGTGATGGAGTCCATAACAAATATTTTTTCAACAACAAAAGCTTAAATTTCATATGTGTCTTGAATTTCCTGTATCTCATGACTAGATCTGAGGCATTTAAAAACAGTTTACTTGATAAAGTATAACTTGGAAAGTATGCTGTGTTGTTTTTCTTGGAAATGAGTCTGAATGGGTTTTTTAAACTAAATTTATTGGGGTGCCACTGGTTAACAGGATCATATAGGATTCAATTGTACATTCTGTGACACATGGTATATATAATGCAGTGTGTGCTCACCTCCCACAGTCCAATCTTCTTCTGTCACCATATGTTTGATCCCTTTACCCTTTACTGTCCCTCCACCCCCTTCCCTCTGGTAACCACTATAGTATTATTTGTATCTATGAGCTTTTGTTTGTTTAGATCTTGAGAATATCATAGTAGGCAAAATAAGTCAATACAGAAAAAAGTCAACTACTATACCATTTCACCCATACATGTACAATATGAAACTTAAACTTAGTCTGAATATTTAGATTTGTCATTTTTGTCTCTTTTTTATTGTTGTCCCAATTATAATTGTCCCCATTTTTCCCTCATTACTCTCCCTTGCCCTACCCACCCCCACCTTCCATTTTCAATCCTCCCCCTCTCTGACTTTGTCCATGGGTCCTTTATACATGTGCCTTAACTTGACCCTTCCCCTTCTTTCCCTGTTAACCCCCTTCCCCCTCCCCTTTGGTCACTGTTAGTTTAATAGAATCATAACTGAATAATAGCAATAAAGTCACTTTTCAACCGGTAGGTTAGAATATCTAAAACCACTAATGCCTGGAATGAGAGAGAGGGAGTGTGAACCAACTAATGGAATCAAACTAGAAAATGTGTGTGAGCTATTGCAGTCATGCTGAGGAGAGCAGTGACCTGGCCATTAGAAAACCTCAGTCCCAATGCTGGCTGTGTTCTTAATTATGCAACAGTAATGCTGAGTGTTGGGCACTTTGCTGAGGGTAATGCATGGCCTTTCTCATTGTCATCCTTACAAAAATTCTGTAGAGTAGGTACTGTCATTATTCCCGCTTCATAAACAGGGGATGGGTAACTAGAGAGGCTGAAGTCACATGTTGAAGAGTAACAATGAACAAGCAGAGGAACCAGGATACAAATCCAGGTCCTTGTGACACCAAACCGAATAATATTTCGGTCAAGAATGAACCACATACACGAAAGAGGTCCCGTAAGCTTATAACACAGGTGGGAAATGCCTGTAGTTGAGTGACTACACAGCCATGGTCATGTCATAGTGAAATACATTAGTCATGTGTTTGTGGCCACGTTGTATAAACAAACCTATGTGCTGCCAGGCATACAAAACCATAGTACAGACAATTATGTACAGCATATAATACTTGATAATAATAATAAATGACTAATTACAGATTTCTGTGTTTAGTATACCTAAAAATCTTTTCTGTAATACCCTATGCCATGTTAAGCCAGCAGCAGCCTCACACATGTCATGTTCACTCTGTGTACTGATTGTGTTATTGTTTCTGGTTTCATTAAATCTCACATAGTTCTATAAATGTAGTGTGGCCTAAGTGTCCAGTGTTTGTAAAGTCAATGGGAGTGTACTGTGTGTACAGTAACACCCTAGGCCTTCACACTCACTCACCACTCACTCACTGACTCACTCAGAGCAACTTCCAGTCCTGCAGACTCCATTCATGGTAAACACCTTATGCAGCTGTACAGTTTTTAAACTTTTTATGCCATATGTTTATCGTAGGTCTTCTATGTTTAAATATGTTGACATGCACAAATACCATAGTGTTACAATTGCCTGCAGTATTCCACACTGTCATGTGCTATTCATGTTTGTTCGACTGTCATACAGTCAGCCTTTATCCCAAGTCTTTGGCCTTTTCCATGTCTGAGGGAGGCTTACACAGACAGTCTTCCCCAATTTTACTTTAAAAAATCAATATTGGCTTACTTATGAGGTCCCAATCATGCTGTGAATGCCATGGTTTTGCAACTTACTCGTAGATATGTCAGAAAAGGGGAAAATCTATACAGGATAGAATCTTTTGGACAAGATTGTGGGGAAACTAGACTGTTGGTATCCTACCAATCTCTCTCTGCTTAGATGTTAATACTGTATGTAGCAGTATGTATGGGCCACCTGGGAAATCCTAGGAACTCCTTAAAAGAGCCTGCATTGTTTGTAAAAGCAACAAACCACCCTCCAAAATGTCATGCTTTATGAATCTAGATCTTCTGATAGAGAGTTCTTTTAAAACAGGGTATGTGTGAAAGTGGATTAGCATTTCAAATACAGCAGTCAAAAATTATTTTCAAAGTATCTAAAAGATAAATGTTCAAGATTCAGCTTATCTGTGTCCAAAATTTTCAACTCCAGATTTAGAAAACAAATGGCACTTCCTGTAAGCAACTTTTCCCCGTCATAATAAAGATTACTAGAGAGTGGTGTTAAGTTCTGCACAAATCTTTTTGTTGCTATTGCATCAATCCAACCAAAGGAAACCACTCTCTGGTACAGAGCCCATTTCTGACTTCAGAATTCTAATCTCCTTAGGGTATAGAACTCAGGGTATACCTTAAGCTTTGTACACTTATCTATCTGTAGAACTATTTAAAATATTTAAATATTATGCTAATAGTTCCCATACCAAACAAAGGTGGCTTTCTGCAAAACCTTAGACAATATTTAAACTTCAGTAAGCATTTTAAGAATTGTTCCAGAGCATTATTTTGCAAACACGTATCTAAGACAAATTCAAATCAAAAATGGACAATTTCAGATCACGTGTACCAAAGGCACCAGGTTTAATTACTCTAACTATAATTAACTTCCGTTGCAACAGTAGCTTTTGGGTATTGCCTTTCCTATGGTTTTCCTCAGAATATTTTGACAATGGTATGCTGGAAATTGCTGGCATAATTCTATGCCAACATTCTTCCCGGTTTTACTCTCCCTTCTGTATGGAGCTTCACACCTGAACATCTTGTGGCATTTCCCAATTGGTAAAAACCTGAACCCACACAGTATGGAAAAGCATTCACACACACACACACACACACACACACACACACACACACACACACAAATATATAAAGACAGAGGCAGTTTTCAGAGTTCTATAAAAGAAACTTCCCAAACTTGTTAACTTAGTTAAAACTTTGTTTGCAAGTATCAGAAATCAACATGTTTCCTGAACATCAAACTGAATCTCATTACAAGGAGACCAAAGGGTTTCACAAACCCTAAGGGCAAGAATGATACTGGGCTTCAAGAAAGACTGGATCCTGGAGTTAGAAAGCTCTCAGAAACCACTTCTAGGTTCACTTGGCAATTCTGTGTCTCACCACTGCTTTTTCCTTTGGGAAGTGACTTCGCTCCTCTGACCACTTTGTGTAAAATACAGCTGGCTTCCCCTAGCTACTGAGATCTTATGGTATGGGTCAGCCAGTCAGAAATTCAAACTAAAAGAACAAAATGGAAACACTTTATTAAAAACAAAGATCAAGTTATGTTCAATATTATGTTGTATTAGTTTCAGGTGTACAGCAGTGGTTAGAAAATCATATTACGGGAGTAAAGGGAGAAAACTGTACTTGAACAATGATTCAAATAAAATTTAAAAAAATCATATTACTAAGTGGTGGCTCTGATATTTCAAATACTAGCCTGGCACTGTGCAGTTATTACAGTATTATTGACTATGTTCTTTATGCTCTACTTCACATCACGTGACTGAGATTTACCAATTTTATACTTCTGAATCCCTTCATATTTTTACCCAGATCTCTCAACCCCCTCCTCTCTGTCAACTTCTCTGTCTGCGAGTCTTTTTTGTTCATTTTTGTTCTTTAGATTCCACATTTAAGTGAGATCACGTAGTGATCCTTTCCTGATTTGTCCTTTCCTGATTTCATGTAGCATAATACCCTCTAGGTCTGTCCATGCTGTCGCAAATGGTAAGTTTTCATTCTTTTTTATATCTAAGTAATAGTTCATAAAAGATATATATATTCTGTCTGGAAAAAGCTCACCCATTGTTAATAGAATGAGAACATTGCAGAACAGCGTTGTAACCTAGCAGCCACATCGAGTTCAAAATGACCGAGTAGAGCAACGAATCTGCATCCAATTTTGCATTAAGCTTGAACATTTCTCTGGGGAAACTATTCGGATGACTCAGAAGGCTGCAGCTGTGGGTAAATGATGGTTGGCAGCTTCATCACAATGCACCCACTCATGCATCATATCCTATGCACTTTTGGCAAAACATCAAATCACTCAGGTGACTCAGCCCCTTTACAGCCCAGATTTGGCACCCTGTGACTTCCGGATTTTCCCAAAACTAAAATCACCTTTGAAAGAGGAGAGATTTCAGACCATTGATGACATTCAGGAAACCACGATGGGGCAGCTGATGGCAATTAGAACTGTGTGAGGTCTTTGATTCTTCCAATTTGATGAGCAAAAAATCTCTCTCCAGGTTTGGTCTGCATATCCTTGATTGCTAGGACAATGCGCTCCCAAATGTTCAATATCTCCAGAACACTTAGGGTAGTACTACACATTAAAAGGTGATTTGCATTAAATTGTGGGCAAAATGATTTCGGTCTTAAAAATAAGAGAAATGCTATTTTAAAAAATATTTTATTTATTTTTAGAGAGAGGGGAAAGAAAGGAGAAAAAGAGAGAAACATCAATGTGTGGTTGCCTCTTGCACGCCCCCTACTGGGGACCTGGCCTGCAACCCAGGCATGTGTGCTGACTGGGAATTGAACCAGAGACCCTTTGGTTTACAAGGCCACACTCAATCCAGTGAGCCACACCAGTCAGGGGCAAAAAGTGTTATTTTAATGAGAAGAAAAAGAATAGCATTTAATATATATTAGAAATGAGATCAGAAAATTAAGTTAGAATTTTGTCTTTTTAAGCTGTACAAACAAATCCTCAGCTGAACTGGTCCAGTCTTATTTTCTCCTCGCCCCCCATACATGATAATTCTAAATAGAACATTTCACTAATGCTGCTAATTCAGCAAGTGTCCATCTCTAAAGAATATTTCTTTTATGGGTCAACTGTCTCACCGACAGGAGGATGTACACATTCAGGTCCTATTAATGTTAATAGGACCTACCAGGATAAATCCCCGTGCCATGGTAGGCCAAAGACCCTATAGTCTTGTAGGATTCAAGTTCGGATGATTACCTGTCAAATGGCCCTAAGAGTCATCATCACCAGAAAGAGCAGATGTGGCAACTTGTACGGGAATGGCAACTCATTGCAGCCCTGGAGCTAGACTGTATTAATGGGAAGAGAAGTGACAAAATGTGACCCAGGCTGCTACGTGTTAAACCATTCAGTGGCATTTTTAAAAAGTCACTATTAAAGAGGAGAATTCCAACATTATCAAGGCACTTGTTTAAAAAAAAGTTCAAGAAATCTGTGAATACTGTGTGAGCTCCAAAGTGCTTGAAGGATAATAAAGCTACTTGTTTGAAAATCCAATTAACCTTATCTTTCTTAAACTTGATTTATTAATAATCTCCTAGATAAACTGCTAATTTGCAAACAGTCCTGTAATTTTCGAATGTGTCCTGAGAAGCTTTAGAAACTACTTGGAATTGAGGGAAGATGTCACTCTGCTTTCTTTAATTATTTGGTTCAAGAACAAATCAGAGTTGAATGAATGACTTCTGCATGAAAAGAAAGTCATCAGTCTCATCTGTTGCATGCAAGCTGCTGGGGATGCATGCAAAA
Organism: Tonatia bakeri; assembly: GCA_004024845.1. Lineage (NCBI taxonomy): Eukaryota > Metazoa > Chordata > Mammalia > Chiroptera > Phyllostomidae > Tonatia > Tonatia bakeri. The sequence goes on from PVIA01004128.1 coordinate 58,417, forward strand.
CAGGGTTCTCATTCACCAAGTAAGTATGGAAACCATTTCAGATGCTTGTACACCAAGTGAAATGTAAGAACAGTTTGTAGGCGATCGATGTACTGTAAAGTCAGAGCCCATGCCTCACAGCAGTAATTTTAAACAGAATGAGGTCTGATACTGGCATCTAGAACAGTTCACTGGGTAAACCACACCCAGGCATCAGTTGATTACCTTTCTCACAAACGAGACACAGTTGACAAATGCCTAGAAACAAAACAGAGTGTGCAGCTGGGCAATTAAGTGTTTAAATAATAAATTGATGTCAACGAATAAATCATTTCCAAGACAGCCTTTAATTTCTTGGTATATATACAAATCTTCAATATAAAAAAATAGGATACCACACCCGAAAGGCATTGAAAACACTTTTCTTTATTTCCTTTACAAACTTACTGTTACAGTATGCAAATTATGAATAATCATATATTCATGCTTTTTGAAATGCATATAAGACAACTAACCAAGAGTAGAGAGATGAATGATTGAATACCAATAGCAGAGAATAACTTGTTCGGAAGAAAATGATTTCATTCCTGCTTTAAAGGATCACTACTATTCAGCAATCCAATTTCAACAAAATATTTTGAGGTCTTTGGGTCTTGAGGAAAAGGGCTGCCTTCTAAGGAACTATGGCTATGGTAAAAGTTAATCATTAGCACAGCCATTATTTTAGAAAAAGGGCTGCCATTCTAAAGTTAGTCATTAACCCTGTGATTTTACTACAGTAACTAAATACCACAAGAGATGGGGAAGACCAAAATTCAGTTTTCCTATAGAAAAATATATACGTTTATTATATACGTTTATATATTTGTTTTTCTGGGCAGGCATACATACCGAGACAAAAATACAGTAGCAACAGGATTAGTAATTGGTTTCATATTGATCACTAAACTGAATGGTATTATCAATTTTGATTAATGAGAAGCATGCATAATTAAATACTTGAAACACATGAATCAGAATTCTTTGATAATAGCAATTTTTAAAACATTATATTAGTTACTGAAATTTCTGCATCATGTACAACATATTAATTTTATTCATGTGACTTCAGGCTTATGGTTTTACAATAAAAGGAAAAGTATTTTTTTTGAGTTAAACAATGAACAAATATTTATTTGCAGTAATTAAGATAACTGAAAAGAAAGCTCTTAAAATAACATATCTTGAGGCAACAGGAACTATCTAACTTTCTCTAACACAATGTTTTTAACAGTTGCGTAATATCGTAATCATCACTAATCATATTTAGGAGATTTTAAAACATTTCAATAGGATCTAATAACCTGGAAGAGAGATCCTGATGCTGCATAATAGATGAAACCACAGTATCCTTGGCCTACTGTGCTTGGCTGTTTATGTAAATGTGCATGCTCTATCCAAGACACCTCAACTCTAGGACTATGACAAAGTGCTGTATCTTAATTAGTGCAATTTAGTGCAATTGTATTCCAACTCAATACTTTCATACACTGGAACCCTATATATTGCTGGTACTGAGGGGCAGGGCCAATGTCTGGGGGCTAATAGGTAGTACTGAGCATTTAGCACTTGCTGTACTTGGGATTCAGGAAAACATGATGTGACTTCAGAAAGATCCAAATCCATATAAGGAAGTAGATTATCCTGTGATTCTTCTGTCCCTGATTTGAATAGTATTGCAAAAAAACAGAAGAGAGGAAGAAGGAACTAAAGAGAGAGGGGTGGGGCTGCATAGAGGGTGGAAGAAGTAGGAGGAGTAGCCTGAGGGGCTGGAAAGGTCTTCCTGGCACCTGGATTCACCTCTATATGTAGGAGGTTGGAAAGGTTGAGGTCAGAGATACATTCCTTGGCTCTTTCCATTTGGTGTGAGTCTGGGACCTGACCGAGCTGACTTTCCTTGAGATGTTTCTGGAAATCTGGAGAGGTCAGAGCTTCTCAGCTGAAGGCTGCCAGACCCATGGGCTGTGCACCGCAAGCATGGCTCTGTGCTCGGCACTACTGGGCAGACTGCACACCAAGAAACTTCGTTTTTATACATTGAAATAAGTTGTTCGATCCAAACTATTGCTCAAAAAAGTAAGCCATCAGAGCTTGGCATTTGGAAAAAAGTCAATAGTCACTGTCACTAGATTTGCTTCCTGGGTACCACCACCCTGACATTTTATGTTAAAGATGTTCTAGAATTTACCAATTGTTATACTCTATTCAGAGTCCTGGGTGGTTTCAGGTTTACCTACCAGAAGAGAAATATAAAAATTATCCTTATGAAGTGTGTTCCTTATTAAGATTCAAAAGCAGAATTTCACATGTTACTGTATGTACTGGTCTATAAGACTATAAATGTCTTAGTGCAATAAAAACACCATGATCTACAGTGTTGTGGAAGTTGACAACAATTATTTGCTGTCAATAATTGTTTGCTGCCTAAGATTTTTGAGAGTCACCTTCAAGTTGATGGGAAAATTCAGAAACAACTTTTCCCCCCAAAAAGCCATTCTAAAGATGGTATTGCATTTACATTTAAGATCACTCTTATGGGATAGCTAGGGTATTACTATTCCTACTTTCCATATGGAGACACCAAGGCCCAGCAGTTAAACGATTTGCCTAACATCATCAGTAGCATGGCTCACACAAAATGAGGCCTAGACAATTAGGATAGTTTCTTACAGAATTGCCAAAATCCAATGGGCCTATCCAAATCTTCCCTTCCATTTGTTCAGTGCTGAGCTTTCTCAGTGTGGAAATGATTCACATATAAAAATTAGTACTACCATTAAAAAACACTAAGTAATGGCTTCATGATTTCTTTGTTAAAAACATCCACTTTAATATTAGCATTTTAATACTTCTCAAGAAAACCAAACCTCCCTTCCAAAAACAGGTCCCTGCAGGATCACAATACCATATTTTGCCATGTATAATGCACAACCACGTTTTTGGCCCAAACTTTCAGGAAAAACATCTTTCATTTTAATTGTTAATTCAATTTTTTTCTTTATTTACATTTAGATACTTTTTTGTATTATAAAGGAAGTTTAGCATTTACGGTACTATAAATTTCATGTAACATAATTGCAAAACACAAGAACAGACACAAGGTATTTCAGGTACTACCCATGTAAAATGCACACCCTTATTTTCCCCTCAACACTTTGGGCAAAAACCTGCATTATACACGGAAAAGAACAGTACTTTAGTTTTTCTCAGTTATATTGACATAGGCTTTTATCATTTGTATCATGATGCTCACACCCTTAAAGAAAGAATAATAAAAATGAGAGGAAATAAGTGAGTTGATTCTGAAGATGTGGCTTTCAAACAAAGATTCAGAGTGGCAAAGCAAAAGCTGTCCTAAGAGCACAGAATTATGAACAATGCATAGGATCACTTTAGTCTCCAAAGCTATATTCCTGGGAATCAATCCATTTGTAATTCCTATCTTAGTAACTCCACAGGTTTCGTACCTCAAAGCAGGTGAGTCAATGTGCTTTACACGTATTGTGTGTTCCTGAAGTGTCCTCTTTAAGGAAAATCCCCTTTTGGATTTTTATGACCTGGTTCTCTGGGTAGTTCTGCATGACAATCCACTGCTGCTTTCTAAGATTTTTGAAACAGTTTGTAGATCGAGAAGACTCTGGGATATACAGTTTGTTCTATGTGTATCTGTTATTCAGAGAGCTCTTCCGGCTTTCCCAGGTCTGTGGTTTCCTTGGGAGTCTCTGAACTGGCCTCAGGTATGACAGCAGATTCCGAAGCCCCTGGCTGTAAACTGTCTCCATCCAGAATAATGTCCTCAGGATTTGGAGGGGGTGGACAGAAGTCTTCACTGGGGCAAATCTGCTGAAAGAGTGTCTGAGCCTGGCCAGGGAAGAGATGAGACAACAGTTTCTGGACATCAGTTTAAAATGTGCATGCCTTTTTGCTATCAATTAAAAAACAGATGGATTACACCCCATCTATTTAGGTTATACAACTTTACCCAGCATATACATGGCCATCTAAAATCTGCTTTCAGAATTCCATGACTTTGCTTCCTCCAATTCTATGCATGCATTCAGGTCCACCCTTCAAGAGTCACATACTTCATCAGATTTTTTATCAAGTGTTCAGATAGTTGAGATTTTAAGACAGTCATTGTATGTGGCAGTCCAAATATAACTTCCCTTCATATTCATTATATAATTTCCAACCAGAGCCTATTTGTGACACCCAGATAGTCTAATTTAGCATGTAATAATTTTAGCAAGTCATTGTCCAAATGAATAAAATTTTTCATTTTTTCCTCAACTATTCCCTTTTCTGGTACACTTTTCCTCCCTCTGGACTTTAGGGCGTATAGCATAGCAGTTAAGATCTTGGGCACTGAATAGCTAGCTGGGCGTGGATACTGGCTCTGTCACTGTGAGGTCCTGTGATTAGGGGAATGCTAACTCAACTTCTGCACCTTGCTATCCTTTTCTATAAAACAGCAGAGACTGTCCTGGCTGGTGTGGCTCAGTGGATTGAGTGCTGGGCTGTGAACCAAAGAGTGGCAGGTTCGATTCCCAGTCAGGGCACATGCCTGGGTTTCAGGCCAGGTTCCCAGTAGGGGGTGCATGAGAGGCAACCAGACATTGATGTTTCTGTCCCTCTCTTTCTCCCTTCCTTCCCCTCTCTCTAATCATAAATAAAATCTTTAAAAAGAAAAAGACCCCTGTCACCAATGAGAATGAAACTTCTTCTGTGGTCTTAGAACAATAGTAAAACAGCCACTTCCTCATTCAATTGATGGATGTGCCAATTGCCTTTGAAAAGTTTAGACTCATGTTTCCAAAAAGAGATTTTCTGCTCTCCGGGTTCTGTCAAGTGCAGAGAAGTGTACTGGTATATTCACATGAATCATCAGCTTAATAGAATCATAGTTCCCTGCTGGCAGTTTGTGTCAGCCTACCCTGGACTGCTCCACATTAACAAAGACAAAAAGTTTGTGACTTTCAAACTAATACGCTGATAGACCAACAGTTAATATTCAAAACAATGTTTCTTCAGAATACTGGCATTAAAAATCCACTTTTCTGAATGTGCCTTTGTAACATTTTCTATTCTTATTGCCTCAATGGAACTCAGAAATGATCTCTTGTAGTTCATTATATTCGAAAAGGTAAAAAGATCTGATACTATTATTTAAAGTCATTTAAAGTAGCTTTGCTGTGCAAAGAAAAAAGTTGAAGGGCAAACTGCACAGATGGTATTAAATGAGATGCTTTTCTAGTCTTTTTTTCCCACTTCCCAGAGAAGAAAGAAAACATTTCACTTTGTGTATCACACGAAGTTCTTAAGACAAGACCGAAATACCCACAGCCTTACCTGTTTGACTGCGTTATCATTTCCCAAACCAGAGTCTGGACCAGAGCAGACGTACACGTTGGATGGTAAATCATTATAAGAGTCCCTGCTGATGTCTGAAGAATCTCTCATATTGAAGTAAAGAGCCCATAGAAGTCTTGGCTTTTCAACTTCATTTTCTAAATGTAGACATAAGTTTGACTCACTTCTAAAGCACAATATGGTTGTCAATTACCAGAATTTGTAGTCAATTATGAACAAAGCCGTGACTATATATTGTAGAAAATCACAGCTTTGTATATAAACAATAGTAAATCTGCATCCAGATACTCTAATTAATACATGTGCATGACATTTCAAGCAATGGCTTTTCAACCTGAGATAAGTTAGATTTTTAACATTAATTGGATGATTAGTAAATTACTTAGATTTAACTCCATTTATATTGCCTTGGATTTCTATTATTTCTCCTCACAAGTACCCAAGAGTTTATGACTACATTCATATTTAAATTATACTTCTGAAGAAGACTACATAAATTGGTTTTGTTAGGTTTCACATGGACAAACCAACTTCAAAAATCATATAGTAAGTGGAGAGTATAACAGGATTCTGAGGTGTCTGATAAACCCACAGAGACAGAAAGCAGATTAGTGGGTGCCTAGGGCTGGGAGGACATGGTGGGGGCTGACTGCTAATGGGTATGAGTTTTTTTTGGGGGGATGATGGAAATATAGTAAAATTGACTGTGGTAATGTTTGAATAATTCCATAAATATATTTAAAAACGCTGAATTTTGCACTTCAATTGAGTGTATTATATGATATGTGAATTATCTCTCAGTAAAGCTGTCATTAAAACTAGCACATACAGGATTCAAACTTTGATGTTCTAACTCACTAACTCTCTGTCCTACTGGATTACAAAATTAATGGGAATTGACAAACAAATAACAGAAATAAGATTAGAACCTGCAACTTGGTTTTAGCACAGTCTCTCATTGAACAGCGAGCACGTATGTGTGTGAGAGATTGGGCTAGGCACTGCAGATACACAGATGAAATGCATTTGGTCCTTCACTTGCTTTTTCATGTTTCCTCATATAGGTAGGGTCCTAGCACATAAGAGATGCTCAGTGAAAAATTTCTGAATTAATTTCAATTCTATCTTCAGGTATAATCAAAGTATAATGTGCTTATTGAAAGGCCCAACCTTATTCACCTCAATACCAAAAGCCTATTCCTTGCTACCTGAATAGTTAGTTTTCTGTCTTTTTTCCTTACACATGTTATAATTAAATTTGCTTTGGTTGAAAACAAAAATATTACTATTAAAATATTTATTGAGTACATAATTTTCTTTAGTCTGAATCTGAACAAAATATTCAAATTGTCTATAATGATAACAATGGATGTGCATGAAGATGACCTAAGACCATGAGGAATCTTAAGAATCATAGAGAAAACTCTAAAAGTATAATTACCTAGTTGATTAACTCTTATTATTAAATTGGTAATCAATGTAGAGAAATTCTCAGCTAATTATGGTATTCAATTAACAAGAATGCCCCAGTCCCCAATTCAGGATGAATAGGATTGTCTGGTATTTAACTGAAAATATCTCTACTACAAGAATACTACATATGTTATCTTGCTAGTTCATCCTGAGAAATCCATAATTACTAGTGTGATAGGGTAAAGAAACTCCGAATGTAAAAAGTGATCCCTTAAGATACCCCTTTCTAATACTAAGATCTGTGAGTATAATGTATCACTAACTTCAGGTAAGCACAAATTAGGTGGAAAAAACCATTTATTGACAAAATAAAGGAACGCAAGGGACTCATACTTCACAGCTAAAACCATATGGCCTTTAGTGTGTTGACTGGCAAGTTGAGTTTCATTAAATCTTGCAGGAAGATAATTAAACCTGCTGCCTGTGAGTTCTAACACCAGACTCCAGGAGTGCTGCTAATGGTGGGCTGGAGCCTAGATATCCTTTATTACTGCCCGGTGTGTTTCCGGCCGTGCACGCAGAGCATGCATTTCATGAAAATTCCAGGTCAGTGAAGGGCTTTCACTAAATACAAGTTGGGGGAAATGAATAACCCAATAAGTTATAGGAAAGAAATTTCATATAGTTTGAAGCTTTGAAGAGAGACCATGAGGGAGATGAAAAGTTGACAGAGGCTGAAGATAAATGCTCTACATACAAGGGAGTTATCAGGCTTTGACCTTAAAACCCTCAAAGAGATATATAATTGCTTCATCTTTCTTTGATGAAGCTGGAAGGCAGTGATATGGCTGGAAAAATAACGTGTAGTAAGGGAAGTATACAATTGTCACAAAATTTTAAAGTTGTGGAGGTTGGCTAGAAATATAATCAACTGGCCAGAAGTAGAATTGGTTATCTGTAAAACAGCTCATTTTATTCAATTAGATGGTGTGAAGGACTAGACAGTAAGAGGTAATTTATAAAAGGAGCTTGGGAGAATTAAACTGTGGTTAAGTACAGGATAAATAAAGGAGACAGATGGAAATCAACAGTGGCACACCAAATAATAGCAGCAAATGGTACACAGACACCTGCCATGTTTAGGCAGAGGAAAGTATTTCAGTAAGATAGCAGAGTAGGATGGGACTGAAAGAAGGAGACTGTCACAACCTTGACTGAGTCTAGACACAACAAATACAAAAGGAATTAAGATGAGGGATTTGACTTTTCAGTCCAACAATTGCTTAACACCCTTATCAGCTACCAACATCACAATAAAATGGCTTTCATAGAGGACTGGACAGAGAAGACACGGTACATATATACTATGGAATACTGCTCAGCCACGAGAAATGGAGAAATACTGCCATTTGCAACAACATGGATGGACCCTGATGATATTATACCAAGTGAAATCAGTCAGACAGAAAAAGCTAAGAACCATATGATTTCACTCACGTGGGATATAAAACTGAAACTCACAGACACAGACAGCAGTGTGGTGGTGAGTAGAGGGAAGGGGGTGGGGGTAATCAAGGGTAAACAGGGTCAAATCTATGGTGACAGAAGAGGATTTGACTGTGGATGGTGGGCACACAGTGAAATATACAGACCACGTATCACAGAAATGTCCACTTCAAGCCTGTGTGACCTTATCAACCAATGTCACTGTGCAGTAACTTTAATGACAAATAACAGCTATAAGGGGAATTTCTGCTTTTTGGAGACAGCAAATGAATGAGATGGAATGTGGTAACTCTATACACCACACACAGTGAAAGGAAAAGGGAAGATGATGCAGTGATGATACTACACTGCAGACATTTCAAAATATAGTAGCAATGAGACGACTGCTTCAGGTCACATGAAAAGTACCAATTTCCTGGGTAAAATAAAAGACCACTTAGGACAGTTCTAGCTAACAGTGAGAGTCAAGAATACTGCTCACTGAGTGCTTTGAAGGATATTCTGAAGAAGGGGGATAAATGGTAATGGACAACAATACAATCAAAAAGTTTAAAAAAGATTCAATGCATATAGGAATCGTGAGCAATCACTAATTTTCTCACCTGCAGAATCAGGTTTGTTACACATCAGCCATTTGGAATTCCTCTGGACTAGGAAGTAGGGAAAGGTTTAGAGGGCTGTGATGTTCTTAAAGAAGCCTCGACAGTGGGGCTCTTGGAAGTCTTAGTGGAACTACTTCTTAAGACAGAGCATACGCCAACAGCTCCGGCTGATATTTCAGATGTGAAAAAGTAAATAAGAGAGGTAATAGAGGGAAAATCTCCATAACCCAACTGGAATTTCTCAGATACAATGGCAAAGAACTATCATATTTGAGAAGGAAATATTATCTTTTTAAATTTCTCTAAATTTAATCTTTATTGTATTTTTTCCATTACCATTTAGCCCCCTTATACCCCCTCTCCCCAGAAATCTCCACACTGTTGTCCAGGTCCATGAGTCCTTTTTCCTTTGTGCTCAATCCCTCCACCCCCTAACATTATCTTTTTTTCAAATCCTAACCTGAGGATATGTTTATTGATTTGCACGCGAGAGAAAAATCAATGAGAGAGAGACAAAAGAAAAAAAAAGAAAAGACGAGAAAAGAGAAACATCAATTGGATGCCGTCTGTGCACACCCTAACTAGGGATCAAACCCACATTCTGGCTTATGTGCCCTGACCAGGAATCAAACCCACAGTCTTTTGGTATACGGGATGATGCCCCAACCTATTGAGCCACCCGGCCAGGGCAAGAAGATCATCTTTTACAATAAATAAACGTCCTTGTCCGGTGAATAGGCTGTCACAAAGGCTTATGAAGTACAGTGTCACACAGAACAGAGACCTCAAATAAAAAGGAAAAAAAAAAGTTCAAACAACGCTATTCCTTGGGCACACATTTTAAAACAAAATATTTACAATGCCCTAAAGCATAAGGTTTGATATCATTGTCAAAAAATCAAAGCATAACAATAAAAGCCATCGATCTGTAAAAAGAGGGGCTTTTGCTACAGAGAGGAATGTGCTGTAATGCGGTAAAAGTTCATACTGCTCTAAAGTTCCTTCTTCCTTATTTAGGCAGAAAAATGAATTGAGTTCTCTTCTCCAGGTGACTTTGTCTCTCTGACCTGCCATGGCCCAGTGCTCACTTTATCTGGTGATTCATTTTCAATAACTCCAACAGTATTTGTTCTGACATTTTAATTAAAATATGACCACTACCTCATCCCGATGATAAAAAGGCCTATGTGTCAGTGAAAAGTAGCTTTTCAGTGCCTCGGTGCACCTGAGGACCCCTCTGAGCTTGTAGTTCTCACTGAAGAATTTTGCTCAGGCCCTAAACAATACATCACTTCAAATGGGATCACTTTAAACATTAAGATTAATGTTTAGAAATCTAAAATGCCTAGAGGATGCTAAGGAATGAACATGTAATTTATCTGACTTGATTTTTTAAAAAAGGAAATTAAATGCATTTAAAAGGTGAAGAACAATGATGCAAGAGTCAAATTAAGTGTATTATTTGTGACTACCACACAATAAAAATAAACAAAAATTATTAAAATTTTTAGAAATAAAGAAGGGAGTCAGAGCTTTTTGCAAGCAAACTAATTAAAACCAAGGATAAAATTATGACTCCAAATTAGGTTTAGGAATATTATCATGTACCATAACTTTGCAATCAAATATTTAACAATAATCTAAACATTCATATGAGATTTTCCAATGAAGAAAGGACAAATACAAAATAAATTAAATTCCAAACTAAAGTGAACTAAATTTTTAGATTGTAGAATTCTATTCAGCCAGCTCAAAAATGTTACTGATTTATATTGCTATTAGCTCCAGAGAAGAGCACTTTGTTTTCTTAGGTAAATATAAATGACCATCAACACACTATCTCTGCCAAATAAGACATAAACGAGATGAACTAAAAGGAAATAATATGTAGGAGTAAATAAACATTTTTCTGAACAAAAGTAACATCCAAAGAAAATGAAGGTATATGAGTTATTGTGGAAACTGGCTATAATTCCAGTAGACATGGAAATCTTATAATGAAAATCATGCTCACTTCATATAAACGAATGTCTGCCAGGCTGTGTTTTAATTACTTATACACAGAATACACTACAATTTGCTCCATTCACAACCACAAGAGCTATCCCATGATGCAGGGAGGTAAATGTAAAAATCTGTGGTTAAGAGCATTTTTCCACTATGAACGAGTAGCATAGTGGTGTATCCATTCTGAGAACCAATATTTATAAGGCCACTAACATGTTATGCATTTAAAAGACAGCAATTAGGAAGTATTACTACATTTGTCAATTAACATTTTAACCTTCTCTCAGTTGAACCAATTTTTTTTCATAAATGAGGACCATATTTTCTGGTAAAGAAATAGATACTCTTTATACAACACGTACAAAAGAAAGAAAAGTAAAAAATAGAAAAAAAATTTCTGTATTCTTGCCCAAATTGAGATTTCCTGGCAGTCTTTTTTTCTGTACACATGAATAGGTACACATATAAATGTACAACCTTTGCACTTATATACATTGTGTGTGATGTCAATTTTTCTTTACCATTATAGAGGGAATATTTTCCCATTTTTAGGAAAAGAATGTGCTCAATCATCCTAGGAAAACATGTAAGTATCACTGCTGAATGCTTCACATTTCAGTTCAGCCTGCATAACCCTCACAGGATACTTAAAAGGAGTACAGTGGTTATGTTACCGGTCATCATGAATACTGCTTATGATTATTGTTCTTACCTATGTCCGTTTCCGTATCTGGAGTAAACAATTTCTGTACAACTGGTTCTAAATCTTCTCTTGCTGTTTTAGAAGATGTACAAGTCAAATGAACCAAATCTGTTTTAAAAAAATAATAGTTTGAGTTCCTGCTTCTTATGAATTTCACTGTGTACTCAGATTCAAGGCACTAAGCTGGGGAGCAAGGCACGGCTTCTGACTTCAGGGTTTATAATCTAGAAAAACCATAACAATACGTTGCCCTTGTTAACTCAACAGCTAAAACATATGTTAACTAACAGCCATGATAGAACACACCAAGGCCCAAGAAGAAGTAGCAATTGGTGGTTCATGTTGTAAAACCAACACAGTAGAAAAGCTTAGGAAAGCATATATTCATGCAAAGAACTGAACTAATCCTTGTAATGTTCCCAAAAAGGGTTGATAAAGGATTGCTGATGAAAATAATTGTGTAAAAAGGACTGAAAGTATTTATTTATATACAGAACACTTCACATTCATCAGACAGAAGAAACCACTGATACAAACTTTACTGATAAGTTAACAACAAATCATCTATTCATTATAGGGTTCTCTAAGAAACTTTTTGGGGAACACTGCTGGCTTAGTCTGAATAATATATATATAGATATACTTGAAAGTCCATAAAATGGCCCAAGTGAAAAGAGTCTACAATATTTTCAGGAATTCCAAATCACTTCCTTTTGCATTTATAAAATCATGGGTCTTGGACCTCAGAGAATGTTTGGGTTAGGGAATATCATGTACCAAAAATAACCCTTCACAGAAGTGAGTACTGTACCCTAATGCATTTAGAATTCCTAAAGGCGTACACACACAGGTAAAGGGAGGAGGAAAAGTTCTATGTACTGAAACAAAGGATTAAGAAGATCCCTAAAGGGCTGAAATTCTTATGGTCCCAGAAAGGGCTTGGGAGGGATGGAATTATGGCAGAAAGAATATATCAGAGAACCATATATACTGAGAAATTCCTTCCCCAAACACCATTACAAAAATGCACCTGCTTTTTTTCTAAAAGTTTATTTCAGACTGCTAGACTTGTTTTTAAAACCCCAGGAAGATATTTCAAAGTCTATCATGAGCACCAACATCAAAATAGAAAACTTGTTATCAAAACTCATTCTACATTAAGCCATTCTATATATATCTAAGCATAAATGGAGGGACTCTTAATAACCACATGTGCTGAAATCCAATGGTAGGACGGTACTAATTAATTCAAAAGGCATAGTAACTTTCACAACAACATGATTCCTAATTAAATTAAATTTTTCAAGTGTTATATAACTTTGGTGAGAGGGAGTTTAAACTCTCCAGATGCTGAATACAGAACTACAAAGACAGAAATGCGTGATACAACACTCAAGAGAAACTGTGCTGTCTCCTCATCTCACAGTCTCATAAAATACCAATGTTCATGTCAAAGTTCTCAGTTTTCCAGTTCTTTCCTATTCAATTAATGTGGACTAGGGAAAAATGAAGATAAACAGTAATATAAATAAAAAAGTATATTTTGAAAACTATATATTTTTTTCCTTTTTATTGAATTTATCAGGATGACATTGGTTAACAAAGTCATACAGATGTGTTAATGGGAAACCACTGATGCTGATTCTCTAAAACAGGATCTATAACAGAAATACACTGGAGCAACGGTGTCCTTTCTGTTTCCTATAATACGGCAGAGTGCAGTTGAAGGAGTGCTAGCAAGCATTTCTAGTAGTGAGGTCAGAGACCCATCAGGTACTTAAAGATTTTTATAGTGATTTAAAAAAAATTTATTTATTTTTAGAGAGAGGGGAAGAGAGGGAGAGAAATATCCATGTGTGGTTGCATCTCACATGCCCCCTACCGGGGACCTGGCCCACAATCCAGGCATGTGCCCTGACTGGGAATTGAACCGGCAACCCTTTGGTTTGCAAGCCAGCACTAAATCCACTGAGCCACACCATAAGGGCAACTTGGTTACTTTTAAACACAAGAGAAGTGGGATTTCTACTCAGAATTTGTACAACAATGAGCTTATTGAAAAGTGACAAAAATGACCAGTCTAATGTATAGCAGCAGAATGATATAGTAAAGGATGGTGACACAGATCTGGTATGACTGGCTCTCTGTATGTACTTGCCAAGTCAGTCTCTCTCTCTGGCCTCAGCACCCTTATGATTAAATGGAAGTGGTAGAGTGAGCTTATCTACCAGACCTCTTTCTACCTCTAAAGATGTATTATTCTAACTCCTTAGTCATTGGCCATGATTTTCTCAATGAAGACAAATTTGAAAACAAAAGCTTGTGGCATCACAAATCTAAGTAAACACTTGTCAGAGAAAGTAGGAAATCTGTTCCTCAAGCTTCTGAGATTAACACACTCAGCAGCCATTCACTCCATATAAGTAGCCATAAACTGTTCTAAATGCATTTAAAGAAACTTTATGTATGGGCTAGTCAGCAAATGCATATTGTTATACAACCTAACTAGGAATACAAAATGGATGTATATAGGGATCAATGTCGCTCATAACTTGTATTTCCTATACGTATAAAGGCCAAATGTAACTTACGTAATGTGGTCCATGTAAGAATACAAGACTGTGTCAGTAAGATAGAAACACATTTTCTTTATGGTACCAAGTGAGGAACTGAGTTTGATGACATGTGGGTACACAAATGGGTTTCTGAATCCCACCATGAAAAAATTCCAGATTAACTCCAGAGGCAGCTTGTGCTTTCTCAATAGAATAATGAAAAACACCTTTGAATGTCAGCTAGAGATCATAGCTTTACTTGTAAAATCAAATCTGTGCATCATGAAACTACTAATAAAAATAATTTATATTGTCACATTTTCAAAAAAACAAATACAAGAGAACGGGCACCAATGATTGTTTTAGATCATTATCTAAAGTCATTTTTATGAAAAGTAAATAACATTTTCTTTATAGGGTAATAAAAGCAGAAAAGATTATAGAAACCAGTATGTACATAAAATTCTCGATTATTCATTATTTTATACATATGTGTATATATACTCACATTATATATTCAGGAATATATAATGATATCGTGAATAACATCCTATAACATCAAATTCCAGAATAAAACAGCTGTTACTGGTAATTATTATTTACAGAAAAGATTTCAAACTGTCTAGAATATGAGTAAATACTATAAAGTGTGTGAACTAAATGTGAAATAGAAGGACTGTGGAGATAATGTGTTTCTCATTTACAAATGATTTTAAAAGAAAAGAAATCCTATATTAGATTCATTTAGGATAGAAGAAAAGATAAATAGAAAACATAGATATCAGGTATGTTCTGAAAGATGAACTACATGAATGAAACAAATAACTTCATTTTTGGAAAACACAATAAATAAATTTCAAATATTTAAAAACCTCCATAACTTAAATCACATAACCTGAGCAGAGGGAAACTTCAAATGATTTAGATTTAAAACTGTAACCTTACTATTTTTAAAAAGAAAAATAACTAGGCTAACTTAGGGTTGCTTAGGAAAGCCTCACATGAATGGCTAACAATCATTTCCTATTGGTGTACCAAAATACCAACTTAACCAACACTGATGTCTTTTATATACAACCATGCACCAGGAGGTGCACCCCAGATAGCCTCTAAAAAAGGCATTTCAGCACTTAAAGTAGATGTTATAATGCCCACAGACTACCACAACCACAAGCTCAGAACTTGGGTCTGGTCATATTACATGCAATTTCATCAAGTTTGGCTACCTTGTTTTCTGGTCCTCTGCAGATAAGAAACAGCAAACGATGGGGGAGGGAGTTCAGTGAAAAGTGCTGCCAGAAAGAACATTCTGACAGCTGCATGAAAACAGCTGGAAGAAGACATAGAAATGTAGATGCAAGAAATGATAAAGCACGGAGGTATGGGGTCATTTAGCATAGAAAATATAGGCCTAAACACCTCAATAGGCCTCAATTCAAGGGCATCACCAGATTACAATGGTATACAATAACTAATGCTCACCATATCTGTCAGTTATAAGAAAAGGTTAAAATATGTTTCATAGGTTCAGTACAGAATGACAAGGAAGTCTGTGAGACATGCTAGAAAGAGAATTATTTTTAAAAAACTAAAAATTTTAGCCCCCAAAGAATGAATTTCAGCTACCTGAAGAATGCATCTGGGAAGACTACAATATACTATGGGGTGTGAAATAAATGATGTACCACTCACCAGTGTTTACATGCTAAGGGGTATTTCCAACGTGCTTTCAAACCTTTCCCAAATAAGCCTCAATTCTACTATAATAAGAACTCATTTAACAAATCATCTAAAACAGTTTTATTTTGAACAAATGGTATTTCCAGTTTTCTTAGAAGGCATTTCTGCTACACATTCTTGGTCTGTTTGCAGGTGAGAAATCTGTTTTTGGAGCAGGAAATTATTATTTTTTTTATTTTTAGTCAAAAGGATGTGCATTTTATTTTGTCGACATTGCAAATACCCTTCCACAGAAGCTGTACCCGTTCCCACTATCAAAAGAATGTATGATATTGCCCATTTCCTCATGTGTCTCTACTCAGCAGTCACTCCAGCCAGATGAGGAGTCAACTACACTCCTCAACCATTTCCCTCTGAACTTCATCTACTACATCTTGATGGGGCCTAAGTGAACGCTGCTGTTCCTTCCACATTCTCCATTCTTGCCATGCCCTCCTGAATTCTGGTCCTGCTGTGGTTTACTAACAGTCCTTTCGCTGACACTCCTGATCCAGTGACACTCAGATCAGTCATTTTCTTCCTATCTTTAAGAGCTCTTATTTAGCTCTCTCTTGAAAGGCTTCGAATTATACAGTGTTTGTCAAAGTCTTCCATCAAAATACCCCTAACAGGAAAAGTCAACACAGACTGCAAGTCCATAATTTCTTTGAAATCTTTGTTTTACCTTAAAAATCATGGACAAAACCAAAGTGGAGGGTGGCAGGAAGGGAGGGAGATGGGTTTGGCAGGGGTGGGGGGGAAGTGGTGGGAGGTAAATGCAGACAACTGTCCTTGAACAACAATAAAATAATAAAAAAAAACAAATATATAATTGAGTGGGATAGACAACTCATATGACTTTCAAAGTAAAACAAAGATTTCAAAGAAATTATTCTGAAATAAATCACTGGCTCAGTTCACCATGACATATCTCCAAGGGAACCCACCCATGTTTTGGAATACAGTTCTATGGCTCCCAGAGTTATCTTTAACTGGTGATTATTTTAAAGTGACACTAATATTTATTGGATATCAGTAAATGCTAAACACTGTTAACATGAATTTGATCCCAATAATAATCCTGAGGTAGGTACTATCATTATCCCTATGTTATATGTTATAGACAGGGAAAGTGAGACACAGAGAGATTAAGTACCTTGCCTAAGATCAGTCAGCTAGTATGTAAAAGAGCTGAGATGGTCAACTACCACACAATGGGGCGTACTTAGGATGCATCTTGTTAAGTCAACTATTTAGTTGCCTTGTAAGTACCTTTTGTATATATCAACCCCATGTCATATAAAGGTAAACTTCAGTTACACACTCATGGAGTTACAAATTCTAAATCAAGCCAAATCTGTTGGTGTGGCTCAGTGGACTGAATGCTGGCCTGCGAACCAAGGGTCGCCGGTTCAATCCTGGTCAGGGTACATGTCTGGGTTGCGGGTCAGTTCCCCAGTAGGGGGCACTTAAGAGGCAACCACACATTGATGTTGCTCCCTTTTCTTCCCCTCTCTCTAAAAATAAATAAATAAAATCTTTTAAAAATAAATCAAGCCAAATCTAAGGCAACATGACATATATGAATAGTCATTAAAGAGACTAAAAAGTGAAAGTGAACTTTTTAGTAATTTAATATTAATTTAATATCATAAGGACATACTTGGCCACATACAAAAAGTCAACAGTGTAGCATTTGTATAGCATAGCATGAAAATAAAAAGTCTAAAGTGTGTGATTTGTAAAAAGGAAAATTAAAAATTGTTGAAAAAGTAAAAATATTCAATTATATATTCTATCTTATTATATGATGCCTAAACTATTAACATAAGGTTTTCTTTAAAAAAGACTGAAAACGAATTTGATATGCTTCACTGAATGCAACACAGCAGCTGAATGCGATTTTACATACAATACTATAGGACTGGTCTACCCTGCATTACACTGTAAAAGGTTACACATTTTCCACCCTGTTCTCAGTGGGAAGAAAGTAAAAGCTGACTCAAGAATGGATGAATTCACTAGTGAAGCCATCTGGTCCTGCTCTTTTATTTTGTGGGAGGTTTTTCGATGGGCATTTCAATTTCCTTAAAAAACTAAGAACAGTTAGCAGAGGAGCCAGCAATCCTTCTTCTGGGTATCTACCCGAAAAACTTGAAAACATTTATTTACAAAGATATATGCACCCCAGTGTTCACTGCAGCATTATTCACGGTGGCTGAGACATGGAGACAACCAAAGTGTCCTCTGACAGATGATTCATAAAGGAGATTCGGTACATGTATATAGTGGAATATTGCTCAGCCATAAGAAAGGATGAAATACTGCCACTTGTGACGTGGATGGACCTTGAGGATATTTTGCTAAGAGAGATAAGTCAGACAGAAAAAGTTAAGATCCATATGATTTCACTCCTATGTGGCATATAAACATGAAAGCAACAAATGAGCAAACCAGAAAATCAAAACTCACAGACACAGACAACAGTGTGGTGGTGACCACAGGGAAGGGGGTGGGGGTAGTAAAGGGTAAAGGGGTGAAATCTATGGTGATGGAAGATGATTTGACTTTGGGTGGTGGGTACACAGTGGGTATACAGGTCATGTGTCATAGAAATGTGCACTTGAGACCCATATGACCATGTGAACCAATGTTACCCTAATACATTTAGTTTAAAAAAGAATGGATGAATTTGAGTAGTAGATACTGAACAGAGATAAAGATAAACTGAGTATCAGAATTAGTCAACAAGTGCATACTCAGTGTGTGCTTGGAAAGTAACATCAAATCTTCATTAGATAAGAGCAGAGTACCTATGAAAATTTAGATTTGTCATCTTCTCAAATTTAAGTGGTGTAAAATACCGTTGAAATCACTAACATCTTTAAAAGGAATATGTTAATCTTTACATATATAAGTTGCAATGCTAATGAACACTAGACTTTACTAGATTTAACCCAGTATTTAAAAATAAAGACTTCACATCTACTATCATACCACCTTGAATGCACCCAATCCCATCTAAAAATAAAGACTTCAATTTTTACTAAAGCATTCCCATCTTTTTTCTAAAAGTCATAATTTTGTAATGAGTATGTCTAAGAATAAGCTAATTTGCTCGTGAATAATATATCTTTAAAATGCACTTTGTTGTTAAACAACTAAATTATAAATCACCAAATTTCACATCATTTACTCTCTATAAATTTCATTTTATTACCTGTGAGGAATGGGTACAGACACAAAGTTTCAATGGCATATATTTTGATTATGTTTGATTTATTCAGGTATAACTGCATTAGTTACAGTGGTTGCCAACATTTATCTTCGAGTGACTTTTCCAACAGGAAGAACAATGAGTTCCGGATTTCATCATTACAAGCTCAATTTTTAGGGCAAGTGAAGGAATCTTGTTCCACTCAGCTGGCAGTGCTGATTACATGCCTGCCATTCATACAATGGGAGCGAAGTCTAGATGGATCTGTCTACTTAAGTAAGTGTTTGAAGAGAAAATAAGTCTCGATAAAAACTACTTCATTATTTAAAAAATGTCAAATTTAAACAGTATTTAGAATGTATTCTTTCTAAATACTATATTTTATTTTTTGATTTCTAAAAACCATGACCACAAGGATGATTATTAACAGCTCAACACTGTAGTAAGTATAAATATAAGTATACATGTGAAAAATCTACAATACAGCTAATTGACATATAGAAAAAAAGAACATTCAGATAGAATAGTAAAAATATCTGTCAAAAATCATAATAGAGACAAATTCTTAATTTTTTTTCAAATATGAGTAATTAAAATTCTATACTCCTCTCTCAAAAGGTGGGTTCTTACACCCTGAATATTCAGCATTTTCAGTTTCTGGTGTTTCACTGAAGAAATTATAAAATCTCTCTGTGATGCAATAATTAGGTAAATATAAAAATCCTGTTGTGTTAAGGATACACTTCATTGAAAATTAAGGGGAAAATATAAAACTTAAAAGAGACTTAGAAGTAAAAATAGTTAGGGAAGAGAATGATTGTGTAGCACTGTAAGCTAAGACATCTGCCTGTAACAGGGAGTTTCCAAAGAAGAAAATAAATGAGCAGAGAACAGGTTAGAGTACAGAAAATAATCACATCGCATAATCTTTTTTCCCCCCACTAACTTGAAACAGAAAAAATAAAATCAAGAGAATGGGAAAGGTTGTTTAAAGTCTTCTGTGATATTATCAGAATAGTTGTGTTTCAGAAGACAGGGAAGTTAATTACCAAAGGTAGGACAACACCTGACTGGTTGTCACATCAATGACTCTCAATTAGAGCAGGCGCATTAAGGACTTTTAAAGTCCAGGTTACGAATTACTCCAAAAAGTCTGTGAACAAGCACAAAGTATAAAGAAAGGAGGGAGGAAAAAAAGAAGCCAAACTTTATTTAAGTAATTAAATCAAGCAAATGAAATAAATGTCAGTTTCTATCTCAATGTACTTTTTAAATCTTGTTATATATATCAAGAATTAGCTTTATTATAACTATTATCTAGGACTTTTAATTTTTTCCATTAATTGTTGTTTCATTACAGCTGTCCTCATTTTCCCCCCATTACTGTCTCCCTCCCTCCCCTCCCCCATCTTCCACATTCAATCCTCCCCTCCTCCAGTTGTCTTTGTCCATGTGTATACATGTTCCTTGACTCTTCCCCTTTGTCCCCCTCCCTCCTCCTCTCTGGTCACTGTCACTTTGTTCTTTATTTCCATGTCTCTGTTTCTATTTTTCTGAGATGTTTGTTTTGTTGATTAGGTTCCACTTATAGGTGAGACTATATGGTATTCTCATCTCCAAAATATATAAAGAACTCACAGGATTCCACACCAGGACAACAAACAATCCAATTAAAAAACAGGCAAAGGACCTGGAACAGACACTTCTCCAAGGAGGACATGCAGAGGACTCAGAACCATATGAAAGGATGCTCAGCATCACTAGGCATCAGAGAGATGCATATTAAAACCACAATGAAATACCACTTTACACTGGTCAGAATGGCCATCATTAACAAAACAACAAACAACAAGTACTGGCAAGGTTGTGGAGAACAGGGAACCCTAGTGCACTGTGGGTGAGAATGCTGACTGGTGCAGCCCCTGTGGAGGACAGTATGGAATTTCCTCAGAAAACTAAACATGGAACTGAGTTTTGACCCAGCAATTCCACTGCTGGGATCCTACCCTAAGAATCCTAAAACACCAATTCAAAAGAACCCTAATGTTCATAGCAGCACCATTTACAATGGCCAAGTGCTGGAAGTAACCTAAGTGCCAATCAGCAAGTGAGTGGATCAAAACACTGTGGTACATTTACACAATGGAACACTACGCAGCAGAAAGAAAGAAGGAACTCCTACCCTTCACAACAGCATGGATGGAATTAGAGAGCATTATGCTAAGTGAAATAAGCCAGGTGGTGAAAGACAAATACCTTAGCCAGGACTTTTTAAATAGTGCATGTTATCATAGGACGAAAGCATGCAAGATTTAAGAATAAAAGAATTTCACTTCCTCTCTAAAACAAGGCAAAAATATATATAATAAATAGTAAATTCAAACCTTTCTCCTCCAGTCAACCTTCCAGGTTTAAGCTGTATGACTGGGACTACAAAACCAAAGCCAGTCAATCTGTATATAGTGCATATTTTGATTTGTATTTGTACATTGATTGAGCTATGGCAATGATCAGCGAGATTTTATGATGAAGAAGTGAAAAGGCTGGAGTTGGAGAAGTCATTAGAAGAATAAAATCTTAGCCATTTTGCTTAAAATAAATGTCACGTTATCAAACATATATACAGAACAAGTGGCTTTTTCTTTCACATGCACGCAAAATCAGGACATTGAGGGTTTTCAAATCGTATGGGATCTTTACAAATCCTTTATTCTGACTCCCTGTTTTTTTGTAACTGAAGTGTAATTTTCATACAATATTATACTGATTTCAGGTATACAACATCATGATTCGACATTTGTATACTCTGTGCAATGGTCATCACAATAAGTCAGTGCAGTTATCCTCTGTCACCATAGAAAATTACTGTAACAAATTGCTGTAAGTTACATCTCCATGACTTATTTCAAAACTGGAAGCTTGTACTTCTCACCTTGATGCCCCTCACGTGTTTCACCCATTCCCCAACCACCCTCTCTCCTGGCAACCACCAATCTGTTCTCTGTGTCTATGAGTCAGGTTGTTTCATCTGTTTGCTAGTTTCATTCATTAGATCCTACATATAAGTGAAATCAGATGGTATCGTCTTTCTCTGGCTAATTTCATTTAGCATCATGCTTTCCAGGTCCATCCTTGTTGCAGATGACCAGATTACATTCTTCTTTATTGGTGAGTAATATCCCATTGTGTGTATATATGCACCCAACACATTTTCTTTATCTATTCACCCATCAGTGGACACTTAGTTTGTTACCATATCTCAGCTATTACAATGAACATGAGGGTGCATATATCTTTTCAAGTTACTGTTTTAGTTTTCTTCAGATAAACACCTAGAAGTGAAATTGGTAGGTCATATGGTTGTTCTTTTTTTTTAATCTTTTGAGGTAACTCTATACTGTTTTCCACAGTGGCTGCCCAGTCTGCATTCCCACCCACAGTGCACTAGGGTTCCCTTTTCTCCACAGCCTCTCCAGCACTTGTTGTTTGTTGATTTATTAATGATGGCCATTCTGACATATGTGAGGTGATACTTCATTAGGTTTTGATTGCATTTCCATGATACTTAATGATGTTAAACATCTTTTTACATTCCTCCTGTTTATCTGTGTGTCTTCTTTAGAGAAATCTCTATCCAGATGATCTGCCGATTTTTTAATCAGATTGATTGTTTTTTTCTTTTTGAGTTATGTGAGTTCTTTATATTTTGGCTCTAAACCCCTTACCGGGGGGTTATGCTTCATGCCTATTCCCAGACTTTCAACACTCATTTGTAATTTAGACACTGACAGTCTTTAGTAGTGTAGTCTCCCTCTACTCCCATCTCATGACTTTCCTTTTCATTTTGGTGATGGTTTCTTTCACTTTAATTTGATATGGTCCAATTTGCTTATCTTTGCCTTTGTTGCCCTTGTCTTTGGAGTCATATAAAAAAATTGGTAAGAGTATTGCACAGAGCTTACTGCTCTGTTTTCCCATAGCCATTTTATGGTTTCAGGTCTTACATGCAAATCTTTGATGCATTTTGAGTTAATTTTTCTGTATGGTATTAGAGGTCCAGTTTTCCAACATCATTTCTTGAAAAGAATGCCCTTTCCACATTGCATATTCTTGTCTCATTTGTTGTAAATTCATTGATCATATATGCACATCGGAAGTGAGTCTTTTATAAGCACCATATACATGGGTCTTGTTTTTTATTCATTCAATGACTCTATGTCTTTTCATGGGTAAATTTAAGCCATTTATATTTAAAATAATTATTGATAGATATGCACTTATAGCCATTTTGTTCATTGTTTCCTTGGCATTTTATAGTTCTTTCTGTTCCTTCCTTTTTCTCTTGATTTTTTCCCCCAATGGGGTAGAGTTGGGAGGCAGAATGGTGAGTCAGGTCTGTTATCACTGATTGAGTAATGCGTCCACAGCCACATGGGGGTCAGAGGGCAGTAACAAGGCACTCCTCCTAGCCAGAGTGAGAGCAGTGGAGGCTGGGTGGAGGCTTTTACAACAATCACTCAGCAGTAATGAGGCAGATGCCCAATCTCCAGCTGCCAGCTGAGGCTGAGTGGGGAACCAGGACTTCTACCACCACCTCACCATGACAAGATGGCCCCTCCTCTCCCCTCCAGACCAGTGTCAGAAAAGGCTCATTCAAACAGGGTGACATCTAAACCCCGTTATAACCTAACAAAATAACTGAGCATCATCCCAAAATTACTGATTATGTTAAGCACCAGGGTGACTTCACTTTAATGAGAAAAGACAATTCAAAGATGCCAATGTGACACAGCTATTGGAGTTATCTGAAAATTTAAAACAACCATCCTAAAAATGCGCCAATGAGCAATTACAAACATGCCCAACCAGATTATTCTCCCACTTCTCATAATTCTTAACAGCAGTTTGAGTAAAACAATATTAAATTTACAGAAAAATAATTCTAGCAAATGATATTATGTTTCCCTCCTGTGAATCTCTAGAGTCCGTGGTTTATTGATACCTCTCCTACTCACATTCTGTCTTTTAGAGCTACTTTTGTGTTTGTCTTAACTGTCCCTCTACACTGTGAGTCCTGAAGTCCAGGGTGTAGTCCACATTCATCCTTATCTATCCCGAAATGTGCACTATACTCAGTTAATACTGTCTCATTCCATTAGGTGTGAAAGAAGATTGTGAACACTTCAAATTAGGCATGTCAGCCTCTGCCTCTTCAGAATCCCCATAAGTACACAGTTTAAGCCTAGGCACAGTGACAGCTAATGTAT
Source organism: Tonatia bakeri (assembly GCA_004024845.1). Taxonomy (NCBI): domain Eukaryota; kingdom Metazoa; phylum Chordata; class Mammalia; order Chiroptera; family Phyllostomidae; genus Tonatia; species Tonatia bakeri. Next base: position 82,794 of record PVIA01004128.1, read on the forward strand.
GCTTGCTGATTTATACTTACTGAAACACCTCTAAGAAAAATGTTGCAGAAGGCATAATATCTGATGGTGCTGGAGACAGAAATTTTCATACATATAAGAAAAATAACAGATAAAGTAGTCTCTAAAAAAGTAAACTGAGGACTTATATACATGGTAGAAGTTCAATAATGGGATTAAGAGTTCTAAGGAAAAGTTGACAATAAAAGTAGCAGCAAAGAAAATAAATGTTCTCAAACTATATTTCCAATAAGCTTAAGAAAAACTATAGACCAAATTGGAAAGTCACGGAAATTCTTTCACTAGAGAATGTAACAATAGTGCCTGTGAGGATTTAGCCACAGAAATGTTCAGAAGGAAGGGGAAGGTATGAACTGACTTACTGTATGAATATGCACTGTGTGAACAAAAATGGTGAATAAAAATATATATATATGGACTGAACAATAAAATAATTTAAAAGTAAATTATATATATATCTATATATATATGGCAAAACTGTATAAACACAACCCTGACAACTGCAACAGTAACAGCCCTCTTTACAGCCTAAACAAACACAAAAGACAAATAAGCAGACTGCTGTGCTTACATGTGCCTTTCATGCATGTCATTGTTGAAGAACATAACTCAATGACCCGGACAGCAGAAGTTCCTGCTTCCTCTGGAGGTACTGTCAGAATGGAAATCTAAAATGCAGAAATATAATATGAGACACAGCTGTTAGATCTCATTTTCATTTATTCTATCTTTGGAGTATAGTTAACATCCAAACTGTCTTTTCTCAAGCACTCATTGACTGTTGAAAAAATTTAGCTGGTAAGGATTTGAGAGCAGCATTGGATGCACATAACATGCACATGCATCCCAATCAATGTCTGATTTCTGCATTGATTATATATTTATATATCATATATGGTACATTAATATAGTCAATAGATAATATTTCAAATATTCTTTTTAAAAAGATTATATTTATTTAGTTTTAGAAAGAAGGGAAGGGAGGGAGAAACAGAGGGAGAGAAACATCAATTTGTGGTTGCCTCTCATGTGCCCTCCACTGGGGACCTGGTCTGCAACCCAGGCACGTGCCCTGACTGGGAATCGAACTGGTGACCCTTTGGCTCACAGGCTGGTGCACAATCCACTGAGCCACACCAACCAGGGCTCAAAAAATTCTTAATATCTACTATATCCTTCATTTATTTTCAAAGGATACAATTATGACTTTATTACTTCTAAATTATGTGCACATCACTGTTTGACATCTAATAATATTAAATCAATTTTGATTACTTATAACTAAAATAGAAGTTACAAAATAGTAAACAAAAATTAAATGTTACAAATTCCAAAGATATTAAGACAAGCAAAATAGTGTCAACACGTACGCCCAAGTATAGCCAAATATACTCCAAAATATTTCAAAATGAATGGCTTCAAGTTAATTTATAGACTCCATTAATAAAATGAGAAACTCTGAATTAAAAGTAAAATGAAAAATTATTATTAAGTAATGTTTACTGATATACAATGTGCTGTCCTAAGCATTACTGATATGTTACATGGCTTTTTACTTAAAGGAGTTTACTTTTTTAAAGATTTCTTTATTTATTTATAGAGAGGGGAAGGGAGGGAGAAAGTGAGGGTGAGAAACACCAATGTGTGGTTGCCTATCAAACGCCTTGCTGGAGGCCTGGCCCACAACCCAGGCATGTGCCCTGACTGGGGATCAAACCAGCGACCACTTGGTTCGCAAGCCGGCACTCAATCCACTGAGCCATTCCAGCCAGGGCTCAAAGACTTTAAATGAGCATCTGTTCAATAATTTCAACCTAACTTTCACCCTGAGGAAATACCGGTATGTGCTCTCATTTGGGAAATACTTGCCAAAAGGTAAGCCCTACTTGGACTTTGACCTGCGTGTATTATGCTTCGGTTCAGCCTGGTAATGTCAGGTTTGACAGCCCGCAAAAGCAATGCCTACAACAAGTTCTCAACACAAATTCTTTTGATAACCATGATGATCCAACTATCATATTACTTGTAGTGCATCTGAGGGCTTATAGTGTCTCAAAAATGGCGTTCTCCATATTCTTCTTAACCCTCTTTGCTGCTGTCCAACATAGAAAATGCACGTTAGCATTAAAGAGAAAGGAGCCACTAAAATATGTATTTAATGTTGTGCTATCATTATCAAATGCTTACGACTAAAACATGAAGGAAAGGTCTCTTAAGGATCACAAAAGCATGTGACCCTTCTTTTGTTTCCTACAATGATCATCTCTAATTTTTTACAATTGGGATATAATCAGGAACCCACTCCCATAGCACCTGCCATCTCCTGAACTCTGAGAAAACAACATTGGACACATAAAAAAAGGCCGAGCAGATGTATATTTTAGACTGATTGCTCTGGCTGATGTGCAGAGGATGGATTTGAAAGAGACGAGATGAGAGGCAGGGCAACCAGTTATTCATTTATTTGTTTGTTTATTTTATGTTTTTTTTTTTACTTTATTGGGGTGACATTGGTTAATAAAGCAATATAAGTTTCAAGTGTACAATTCTATAATACATCAACTCTCTATATTGTATTGCATGCTCAACACCCAAAGTCAAGTCTCCTGTCACCATTTACCTCCCTTTACCCTTTACTACCCACAACCCCTTTCCCTTTGGTAAACACCATACTGTTGTCTGTGTCTATGTATGTTTTTTCTTCTTAATCCCTTCATCTTTTTCACCCAGCCTTCCCAACTTCCATTCCTGACAGCTGGAAGTCTGCTCTATGTGCTTATGATTCTGTCTCTATTGCATTTGTTAGTTTATTTTGTTCATTAGATTCCACATATAAGTGAAATTTAGAAGGCAGAGGTAATATTTCAAAACAGGAGCAGTGAGCATAGGGACCGAAATAACAGATTGAAATAACAGACTGAAGCAACTCTAAGAAGTACCCGCACAGAGCCTGGAGGCTTGTGAGATGTCAGAGACAGGAGGAGGAAGCTGCTGTAAGGGTATCGGTGCTATTCATGGAGGTACGGAGCACAGGATGCATAGTTTTGGGGGGAAGATGGTGAGTTCCACACTGCTTATGTTCAGCTTGAAGGCTCTAGGACAGATGTCCCCCAGGAAAATCAGCCTAAGGGCCAACACTCCTGGGAGATAGATAAGTCCTCATCACTAACATTTATGCAGAGTTGAAGTCACGAAGAGTACATGGAGTCAGGCAGCAAGGATACACAGCGAGAGGTCCTGTGGATGGAAGCAAGAGCTCTTGGGAGCCCCAAGATTTCCAAGGAGGACAGAGCCTGCCAAGGAAGTAGAGGGATTAGCCCGAGTTATGAGAAACAGGAGACCAGGAGAGCACAGTGTCATGGAAGCCACAAGTACAAGATTTCAAGAGAAAGGGAATAATCAACATAGTTGAATACACCAGAAAAAAGCTACCATCATAAATCAAAAAGAGTCCGGTGGCCCTGACTATTATGAAGTAATTAATCAAGTTAGCAAGCCAAATGTGGCAGAAATGTGAGGGTAGAAGCCATGCTGGTCTAGAAATGAATGAGAGGTAAGGAGCTGCAGGTAAAAAATTGAGATACTAACTTGACAATGTAAATAGGAGCTGGGCGGGGACTGGATACCCACTAGAGATGGGGTGGAGTCAAGGGAACATTTTATTGCTCATGGAACAGAAAACGCTAGGACACATTCAGGGGTGGAGGGGGAAATGCAAGTAGTATGGAGAGGCTGCAGAGGCAGGAGAGAAAGTGGGGTGCTGGAACGGGATGTCAAGGGTCACTTTGTTTAATAGGTGGCCTCACTTTCTTCAGTGAAGTGGAGGGGTATTGAGAAGTCTAAGGGAAAGAAGTATGGGTAACACAGTGAATGCCTGGATTAGGCACAGGCTAGGGGAGGAGAGGGAGTTGTCACAAGGCCATGGAGGAGCTAACTGGTGGTTGGTACCAGAGTGTAGCTCAACAGGTGGGTGCTTCTGACATCGTGGTAGTGCTCGTCTGTCTGGCTGTGGGGTTTTCTCCAGAAGCCCTCGGGGGCCCAGACAGACATTCCAGACTCATCCAAGTGATGGGATTTTCCCAAGTGGCTACATGGGAGTTGAAGGAGTTGGCTGAAGGGCAGTTCTGAAGATCTACCATGGGATCTAGACCATGGGAAAGGAAGAGAGCACAAGGGAGCTGGTAACGTGGGAGGAAACAGAGGTGATGAGGCATTGTGGTTTTCTTAATGGGCCAACACCCCTGCTAGGTGGGACGGAGAGAATTAAAGCTAGAAGGACAAGAGCAGATTAACACTGCTGTCAACCCATGACCTCCAGACTCAACTGGGACATTAGTGCTGCCCAGCCACGTGGCCATGAGATAGATCACTCTTCAACTCTTCACACTGATTATGTGGCATCTTTCCCTGAGCTCTGACCATCTGCACTCTCACATCCCCATTCTCTGGAGATAACCTCACCCTGTAATTTAAAGAGTAAATGGAACCCACCAGATGGGAACTCCCAACTGTGTAAACCGTGCTGCATTCACCCTCTTATTTAAAGGTGTCTCATCCCATCTAACAGCAGCACCTTTACCTCCCTCTGAACCCCATTTTTCCTGGCCTGTACCTTGATGGTGCTTCAAGTTCCCTCCTTTTCTCCTGGGTAACTTCCCCCATCCCTCTCTACTGGCTCCACCTTCTCAGCTGACAATACACTAAAATTTTAAATAAAAGAGAAGCCCTCTTCACTTCTACATCCCTCTTCTCTCTCTTACTCTTCACAGTTTAGCTCTATCAGTATCATCTCTATTTGCCCTCTTCCTTTTTGGGTCTCACTGTCATTCCTCGACCCACTCACAAAGCTCATGATTTACCGGAAGGCACAGCTAGGAATGCGGTACCATTCCTTACTCACACTTGTCACACTGAACTAGCCACTACTAATGCATCTGTATCTGTATCCTCCAGACTGCAAGCCATGAGGGCAGAGGTGCTACCATGGTTCGCACTGTCTCCCCAGAACCCAGCACACTGGCTGGCGTGTAAAAGACACCATTGTTTGCTGAATGATTAAATGGAAGAACTGAGGCTCACGCACACAAGAGACAGATGTTTGAAATAACAGGAAGCACCCAACTTGAGGAATTGTAGGAACCGATTTTTAGTAGTTAACATATAGAATAGGTCTGACAGTCACACTGAGGAAGCTGGTTTTCTCAGTCACTGTAAAATATGACTCGAGGTAGAAGAGGGAATGTCTCTGGAATTTAGGTGAACAGACTGAGGGAAAAGCACAGGTACAGAGACATTCCTATAGAACTGGGGGTGTGGAGCAGGCAGAGGGCACTGAAATGAACAATGGCAATAAGGACATACCGGCAAGGCCTAGTGTGTTGGAGGGCTGGTTAGCATAAAGCCTTTTCCCCTAGGATTTTTAAACGTGTTCTCTGGGGATCATCTTTCTCTTCTCAGAACAATGTACTTCCAGTTTCAAACAAATAGTTGTTGGAAAATTAGGATTTAGACCTGGCTGGTGTGGCTCAGTGGACTGAGTACCAGATTGCAAGCAAAGTTTGCCTGTTCGATTCCCAGTCAGGGCACACGCATGGGTTGTGGGCCAGGTCCCCAGTAGGAGGCACTCAGGAGGCAACCACACAGTAGTGTTTCTCTCCCTCTCTTTCTCCTTCCCTTCCCTCTCTCTAAAAATAAATAAAACCTTTAAAAATTATGATTTAGTCCAATTTTTCTAGCATTTTACTTGTTCTGTTGGAAGATCTTTAAGAAACCACAATTATTACCCAACTGTCATTATGTATTTAAAACATGTTAATAAATTAGTACATTTGTTTAATCCATTTTACCTCACAATATTCATGTACATTAAATTAGCGACCTGTTACTAAAATGTGCAGGACTAAAATTACCTGTTGATCTGAATCCACTTGCAGGACAGATCTTTCTGTAATCAGGACTGCCCTGGAAATCTGCCTACAATGCACAAAACCATTAATCAGTGATTCCTATTTCATGGATAAATTTCATTTACAGTTGTACAACTGCCAGAAGGCATGTTTCAAAGATATTAAGTCATGATAAAAGTATCACCTCCCCAAAGCAAGTCAAGTTCTGCTTTAATCTTTCATTGGCTAGTGATAGGAAGGGTGTGAGACCTGCAAACAAAGCCCAGCCAATGCAAAGGAGTCAAAATTAGGCTACGCTCCCCAAAAACCAGACCCTACCAGAAAACAATGGTAACATGTCCAACACATTTTTTTTTTCTTTTGGTATATGTCTGCATCTTACTTGAACAACTGTTATACAGAAATATCTAGGTAATCACACAGTTACATTTCCCTGTGTTTCACCTTCCCACAGACAGTGGGTGAGGCAGCGCCTTACCTGTATTGCACGTGCGAACATATGTTCTCAGAAAAGTAACTGTCCTCCACCAGAAAATGCTTAGAGATTATTCTCTGACCAAACTGATCTATGATTGCTTTGCATCTGCAAAGAAGACAAGCACAGCAAACATGTTCTCATTGATGATTCAATAATTGAGCAAATGAACATAATTGGCTCCCGACTGTGAATCTAAAATCAATCGCTTGGAAGACAAGATTTTAATTTTACCTACAATTTGACACAAAACTGACACTAAGTACAGAATCTATATTCTTATAGCTATTTGAAGACTTTTACCCATAAAATACATGTGAGAATAAAAGAATATTTATTTTGAATGACAGTGTTAAGAATATAGTTAGGACACATACATAGTATAAGTTTTTCTAATGCTTAGGAACATAAGAAGCTTCTTCCTTTGCTTAGAAAACAGGCTCTTTCTTTTCTTAACAAATCTAAGAAAAGGGGAAGAGAAAAGTTGATTAAATACCTTGCTATGTTATCCACAGCCTGTAAAAGCTACTATAGGCTTTTTATTTTTCTGTTATATGATGCTTTTTCTTTTGTTCAAGAATAGCTATCTGGTCACATGTGTGATAATGTTTTAGACAAAAAAAAAAAAAAAACAGGCCTAGAGCTTCTTTTAATATCTGTTTCCACTTTACTTCAAAGGAGGGTCATAGAAAGATTTCTTTCAAGTGCTGTTTCCAAATAAGGAAAACACTTCTGCATGGACATTATCAGGCCTCTGTCATCTGATATGTGTTGGGACAATGAATCATACCGAACCCTCCATTGACCTTCTTTCAACGTGTCTAGATAAAAGGATGAAAATTAGAATCCATCTCCTTGCAGTGCCACAAGTTATAAATGTACTTTATAGGGCTCATTATCCAAACTAATGGACTAAGGGCAACATCCTTGAAATGGACTTACCACCACCGATGAAGCCAGTATGCAATATTTCAGAAGCTGTATGCAAATACCGGCATGTTTGCTGTATTTTTTTATGATGGGACTATTGCAATTTACTTTTGTCACAGCCCTCCTTAAGAGACCAGAGTTATTTTATTAGGGATACATATATGTGTATTTATTAGGAATAATAAATGTATATGTATTCCTAATAAGATGCAAATAACTTCAAACCTATGCCATATTTTAAATATGTTGGTATAAACTGAAAAATAGTATATCACTCTAAAATTAAACCAAATAAGAGATATTTACCAGGCATAAAGGCATGAAAAATAAAATAACATACACGTAAGACCACTAGCGAGATGAATTTAAGGTGTATTTCCTAAAGACAATGATGATACACTGGTATTCCTGAATGAATGGTGTTCTGCTGTTGTTGGGATAGACTATGAAATCTTGTGATGTTAGATACATATTATATGTATTTTAATCAATTAACCACATATTAATACATGCTACATTAATATTTGCAATGCTTTTCCTATCTCACTCTTACTTCCTTTCTGCTTCTAACTTATGTTCCTGTTATATTCCTATGTTCTTATGTTAGACTTAGTTCCTATCTGTAAATCCTCACATTTCATTGAACTAGAACTCTTTCTTGCCTTATATAGTACTTAACCAGATGTGAGGTATTTATACCTCAATACTGTATTTTCAAAAACAATGACTTAAAAAGTAAAAAGGTAAGTTACACCCTCAGACTCCTGTTTGAAAACATTCATACACAGTCTAAAACATAAGGCACTTAGGCAACCGAGAAGAGAATCTGTGGATGCATCATTAAACACTGATCCCTATTTGTCCCAAAAGCTCTGAGACACTATTTTCTTACCTTGAACTCAGATACTACATAAAGTCAAGAGGAAATAATCTGGGCAGAAAAAAAGGTGTTAAAATCTTCCATATATTGATAGGAATTTGGGTTATGCAGAGAAATGCATTTGTCAAAAGTCAGCTAATGAGCACTGAGATTGTGATACTTCACTGTATGTCAATTTCCCATCAAAAGAAAATGCTGTAAATATTAATAGTACCCACACTGAGGCATTCAGGGGGTACTGTACTTTTATCCAGACTTTACCGTGACATGCTTTAAAATGGTGAAAAGATGGACAGAGGAGTAAACATTTCAGTAGGTATGTGATTAAGCGAATATAATGTTAACTGTAGAACCTATGTGGTGGATATACAGGAGTTCACCCTAAAATTCTTCCAGCTGTGGTATAGATTTGAAATTTTTCATCATAAAATGTTGAACTGACATAGACAGGGGATGGTGTTAGTATAAAACCTGGACTCTGGTCTAAGTCTTTGCAAAAAGCTGTCATTTACATAAACCACACCATGAAACCTGGCCAGAAGCTCTGAGGAACTCCATGTTCTGTAAGAATCCGAACTAACGGGGTTGCTGCAGTGACGGTCACACCTTTGGTGACAGGTAGACATCAGTTCCAGAAGTTACAATATTGCAAGGAACTACTGAGGACCATGCAAAATGGAAATGCAGTGGCTGGGATTAGGCAGCTCAACAATGAAAGGGTGATATACCAATAAATGTGCCTATGTGTGCTGAAGCTTCTGGATGAAACAGTGATTATCGGAGGAGGGGGAGAAGGAAGCAAATCAGAATCACACCCGGGGTACTTTTTCAGAGTATAAGTACCCCTGGAGATTCTGATAAGCTCCCCAATCCCAGCAAGGAATCACTGTCCAGTGTGCTGCTGCCTCTACTGTACTTCTACGCTGTGCTAGGTGGAGAAAAGTCAAGAGCTACTGCTATGGAAAAAAAACATACTGATTTCTGCAGGAATTGAGTTTATGGTCATATGTGCTCCGTCAGTCTGGTAGATCATAACAACATGACTCACCTGGTAGTCCCATTCTGAAGCACTAAGGTTCTAGGTCTGAACAATTCAAAGCAAGATGAGTTTAAGTGAATGATAAGATTTATTTCCCCTTCAGACACTCAACTTCCTATCATAGATTTGGTCTAATTGGGAGAACAATGAAGAAAGGAATATTGATTTGGGACCTAGGCTCGGAGTTTGTATTATAAGATTAATATAAAAAATCAAATGACGGGTAATGGAAAGCAGCCAAATGAAACAGTGTTGCCAACCCCTTCCAGGTGAACCTGAGGAAGCCATTAAAGATTAACAGCATTTTGGATTTAGTTGAGGGCCTTGCTGAACTTCATAAATAGTAAATTGAGGAGGAACATGATCAGAGGTCCCCATTACAGGGACGCAAAGACAAAGTCGATTCTAAGAATCACTGAAGCCAGACAGAACACTTCTAGAGCTGAGGTTTCTAAATCAACAAATCACAAGGGTATATAAATAGCAAAATGACAACAAGGACAAAAATACTCAGTAAGATGTAAACTCTTTATCTGGAACTTGGCCCAGAAGAGAAAAATAACATTAAAAGAGGTATCCGATCTCTGTGATCTTCAGAATTAATATCCCAACTAATTGTATGGTATGTAGTGCAGAAATCACATATGAAATAATTAAAAGAAAAATGCATTTTTACGGATATTAGAAGATTCCCAACCACTGAAAGAAACAAAACAACTCTCCCTAATTGCTATGCCCTTCCATGATTTCTGAGGGACATTAGTCCACATTCCACCTCATCAATGACACCATTCCAAAATGCTTACTATGCACTTCTCTTGGGTGAAAATCCACTGCAAAAGTTTCAAACACCACTAACTGGCTCTGACCAATCCAAAGCTCTGTATCTGTATTATTTTTAAGTATATTTTATTGATTATTTATAATTGTCCCAATTTTTCCCTTTATCCCACTCCACCCTGCACCCCCTCTACCCTCCAGCATTCCCCCTGCTCTTAGTTCCATGTCCATGAGTCATACATATAAGTTCTTTGGCTTCTCCATTTCCCATACTATCCTTAACCTCCCCCTATTTTGTACCTACAATTTATGCTTCTTATTCCCTGTACCGTCCCCCTCCCCATTCTTCCATTCTCTCTCCCCCCCGACACTGATAACCCTCCATGTGATCTCTATTTCTGTGATTCTGTTCCTGTTCTAGTTGTTTGCTTAGTTTTTGTTTTTTAGGGTTGGTTGTTGATAGTTGTGAGTTTGTTGTCATTTCACTGTTCATAGTTTGGGATCTTCTATTTCTTAGATAAGTCCCTTTAACACTTTTTATAATAAGGGTTTGGTATTGACAAACTCCTTTAACTTGACCTTATCTGGGAAGCACTTCTTCTGCCCTTGCATTCTAAATGAAAGCTTTGCTGGATAGAGCAACCATGGATGTAGATCCTTGCCTTTCATGACTTGGAATACTTCTTTCCAGCCCCTTCTTGCCTGTAAGGTCTCTTTTGCGAAATCAGCTGACAGTCTTACAGGAATTCCTTTGTGGCTAACTATCTCCTTTTCTCTTACTGCTTTTAAGGTTCTCTCTTTATCTTTAATCTTGGGTAACTTAATTATGATGTGCTTTAGTGTGTTTCTTCTTGCATCCAGTTTTTTTGGGACTCTCTGGCCTTCCTGGACTTGCAAGTCCAGTTCCTTTACCAGATTGGGGAAGTTTTCCTTCATTATTTGTTCAAATAACTTTTCAATTTCTTGCTCTTCCTCTTCTCCTCTGCAGCCCCTATGATTTGGATGTTGGAATTTTTAAAGTTGTCCCGTATTTTAAACTATGTATTATCTATTTCTTTCTGGAGACACTCCAAATGCTTTTTAAACCTAGCATGTCCCAAACTGAATTCATCATGGCTCCTCATCTTCTCAACCTCTTGGAACCCCAGCACTTAACAGAGACTCTCTGTTCCCACATCTAATCTGCTCCTCAATTTTCATTCTACCTTATAAAGATTTCTTGAAACTCACCTCTTCTCTCCATCTCCACCCACACTGCTTTAGACTCCTGTTAAGTCTGATAAGACAACAGACTACTAGCAAGTTGGTAGCTCATTTGCTTGATATAAATGTGTGGCATAAGAACCATGTGCCAACCACTGTTCTAGGGGTGAGAATAAAAGCATAGATTCAGACACAGGCAATTATTAACAAAATGCCCAAATCCAATGGTAAGAGATGAGGACAGTGCATTCAGAGATTACCCAGGGGGAAAGGGGTGGACTATTAGGGAATGATCTAGGACAATATACTACATTAGTTGCGTCTGAAGTGCAAGAATCAGTTAAGCAAGCAAAGAAGGAGAAAAGCACCGCATGTAGAAAAGCAGCCTTTGCAGGGGTACAGAGGCGAGCACAAGCAGTTCTGTGTTCATAGACACGAAAATGGCAGTGGACATTGAGGGGAGAAGAGACATGAGCTTAGAGAAGCGGGCAAGGGCGAGAAGCGGGCAATGCCTAAGCTTCACATGTCCATAAAATGGTCTTAAACTTTCTTCTGAAGTGCTGCAAAGCCACTGAAACTTTTTACACAGGGAGGGACAGAGTCAGATCTACATGTTCAACTGATCTCACTGTGTAATTATCTCATTAACTTATTTATTGTATAATGATCCCCAGTAGACTCAAAACTCTATGAGAACAGAGATTACGACTCTCTTGTTCTCTGCTGTATCCCCAGAGCTTGGCACTTAGAAAATGACTAAAAATTATTATGTGGATGGCTGAATGGGTGGATGGATGATGATGGAAGTATTCCATGCATGTGAATGGTGCAGAGGCAGAAAGATACAGAATCTCTAATTTAGGAGGTAAAGGATCTCTCTGCATCAGTGTTTCTTCTAAATCACTGCCAGAACTACTAACTCAAAAGTACCAAATTTAATCTTGTCTTTTATCCACTTAAAACTACCATGAATCATAGTCCAAACTCCTTAGTGTAGCACAGAAGGATCTTCAGTAGCCAGTTACATTAATAATTGCTACGGCTACCATGTATTCAGTTCTTGTGTAACAAATGGTTCTACATGCTTCATCTGTTCATTTCATATTCAAAATACCTCAGTAAGGTTGGTGCTGTCATGTCTTGCCTTACAGACACAGAAACTAGAGCACAGAGAGGCTAAGCAACTTGTTCCAGTTCTCTCAGGGACTGAGTGGGGAAAGCATGATCCAGATTGAGGTCCATCTCAGAGCCTGAGCTTCTCACTGAACTCTCTTTGGACACAGGGGCAGGGCCCATGTTTTATTAATCTCTTTACCCCCACAGCAATGAGCATGGGGTGGGTGAAGGTTAAATATTTAGACTACTATCACTATCATTTTGCAAATGGGACATCCTAACTGAGAAACTACTCAGTGACTTTCTTACCATGACAAACAGTACTAAGAGTCCATCACCTCATGCTTGGTCTAACATACTATTCACTACTAACTTACAAGTATATAGCAAAGGTATAGTCAGTCCTGACATCAGAAACAAGTATCTCCAAGAAAGAGTCATAGGAGGAAATCTAGTAGGCCAGGCAGCTGATGTCCACAAGGACCACTAACTGAAGTAATTGAATTGAGGTTATGGATGAGGGACATATCTGGCCTGCGGTCATCCACACCATAACTGAACATCAAACATGGTACTGCTAAATGACCAAATCTAATTTACAGGAGTTTTACATGGTCGGCACAGCTGCAAAGGAAACAAAAACTGCTCAAAGGGAACATTCAGTGTTTCTGAAAACAGTCAACAGAGGGGTTCAGTATTAGAATTTAGGGAGAGGGTACAGGAAAGAACTACTGATACCTATGTCCTCGGGAAAGTAAGAAAGCGGAGCCAGTGGATAATACAGCACAGAGTACATGATCAATGTAGATCTCAGGAAAACAAAATTAAACAAAAATGAAAAATATGATCTAGTTGAAAATAAGCATTCATTTGGTTACATATTCCACATTTCTTCTCTCAAAGTTTATTCAATGCTTTGATGTGTAATCACTAAATTGAACTCGATGTTATGATCATTTAAACTTCTATCAGCTTTCCTCAATAGCAGGTGAAAGAAAAGCACAAAAAAGGTAGTACTTTTTACTCTTTATTCATTGATTCATTTAACACACAGTTTTATTGAGTATAATGGGTGATAGGAACATGCCTTGGTTGTAGACATATAGTGGTGAGATCCTGCCTTTTCTTATAAGAAACTTGAAAACAATTATACAAGGGGCCCTGACTCAGGGGCTGACAGAGGGCTCTGATTTAGTCAGAGAATCAGGAAGTAAACTTAGACCTAGAACAAAGGCATGAGTAGCTCTTAACTGCACCAAAAGGAAGAGATGCCAAGTGTTCCACATGGAAAAATAGGGAAAGAAAGACCATCTAAGACCATAAGGAGACAAATGCAAATCTTTGCAGATTCCTTGACTAATATTCTAATTACATAAACAATCATTTGAGAAAATCTCGATTACTTAAAAGGAAATATATGTTGCATATGGCCAAATATGTGTTCACAGTTTTTCCCTCAAAAAATTATCCCTCATTTTATATTATATTATACAAAATATCTCCTGTTATTGGTGGCTGTTTCAAATATGTGATTTGGAACAACAAAACAATGTTTGGGAAAGCTAAATTTCAATTAATGCTAGGTTCAGATATTTATGAAGACTATTTGACTTGAAAAAATGGATTTTTTAAAAAAAGAAACAAAACATTGCCCTGGCTGGTGTGGCTCAGTGGACTGAGCACTGTTTATGCCTTCAGAGCAGTTAGGCAATTGTTATATTTGAGGTCTTTCTACGAAGCTATAAAAGAAATGTTGAATCAGGAGCAGCCTATCTGCTATCTAAAATTCGTATTTAAATTTACTAGATCTGGAATGAAATTCCCGAAGTCCATGTTGCAGATCAGCATTTCTCAGAGTCATCTAAAGAGTGCCACCATTAGATTCACTTGCTCTGTTCCTTCAAACTGCAAATGCCTTGGATCTACTGGAAGCATATTATCCAATTTCACTTCCCTCAGGTGAAGCTTGAAAATCTAAATGATTTTTTTAAAGTTTATGTGGCTAACCTTAAACACATTAAAATTGGAAAACTACTCAACTTTGGTCTTTAGACCCTGAGTTCTGATCTATCTGTTGCAACTGAAATCCACAGAAGATCATAAAAAAGAGTTCCAATGTTCACAGTTTGTAATAAAAATGAAGTCAGTGTTGAAGTAAATGTAGCCTTTGTTCAACAAATGCTATTAGTGTACTAACGTATCCAATTTTTTTAAGATAAACAAGAGTCATGCAAATGCTTCATGTCACTAAGAGTAACATGTGAGGCTGGAACGAGGCCCAAAAAGGTAAAATGATCTAAGTAAATAAACACCAAACAAGAAATTCATTATCAGGCTTTCCGTCATGGGAACATACTCATGCTTTGAAATGAAAACACAAGGAAAAATGACTCTGAAAGTTATAAGGACAACGGTTCCTTCATGAACCTCCACAGAGCTCTTCATAAGCCAATATATGAATATCCTGGGCCTTCAAGGGACAGATTTTTCACGTTTCATTTATGTAGTACCTTTCTGTTAAAGTGCTAAAAGTACTTTACAAGCCTTTAAACCATGTGTCTATTTTACATTATACTATAGAATTACTTTTTTAAAGCAAATCCACTGTCTAAATATTATGTTTTAGAGTTGACTTTTTCCTCCACCCTATCTTAAAACAATACTTACTAAACTAAAGTAGTCCATATAAGAGTAATAAACATTTTATGCCACTCAGACTATAGACAACTATTGTAAAACAGTTTAAAACATGCACGTTTAAGCCTCCAGTTCAACATATCAAAGTTATTTTCTAAATGAACAATTTCTTTTCTTTCTTTTTATTAAATGTATTGGGGTGACATAGGTTAATAAGAGTATATAGGTTTCAGGTGTACATTTCTGTGATACATGATCTGTATATTGCACTGTGTGCTCACCTATCACAGTCACATCGTCTTCTGTCACTGTATATTTGACCCCTTTACCTGTCACTACCCTCAACCCATTCCCTCTGGTCACCACCATACTGCTGTCTGTATCTATGAGTTTTTGTTTTTCTTGCTTGTTCACTTTTTGCATTCAGCTTTTATCCCACATATGAGTGAAATCATATGGTTCTTAACATTTTCTGTCTGACTTATTTTTCTTAGCATGTTGTTCTCAAGGTCCATTCATACTGTTACAAATGGCAGTATTTCATCTTTTCTTAGGGCTCACTAGTATTCCATGCTATATATGTACTATGTCTTGTTTATCCAGTCCTCTATGGAAGGAAACTTTGGTTGTCTCTATGTCTTGGCCACCATGAGTAATGTTGCACTGAACACAGGGGTGCACATGTCTTTGCGAACACAGGTTTTCAAGTTTTTCAGGTAGAGACCAGATCAGGGTTCCTGAGTCATATGGTAGCTCTATTACTGAATTTTTGAGGAACCTCCATGTTGTTTTCCACAGCGGCTATACCAGTTTACATTCCCACCAAAAGTGAATGAGGGTTCCTTTTTCTCTACTAGTTTGTCAACACTTGTTATTAGCTGTCTTGTGGACAATGACCATTCTAACAGATGTGAAGATGTATCTCATTGTAGTTTTGGTTTGCATTTCTCTAGCAGCTACTAAAGTTGAACATCTTTTCATTTGTTGGCTGTTTGTATGTCTTCTTGGGAGAAGTGTCTGTTCAGGTCCTCTCCCCATTTTTTAATTGGACTGTGTGTTTGGTGTTGATTTCTATTAGCTTGTTTATATATTTTGAATAATGACCCCTTATTGGAGCTTTTGTTTGCAAATATCCTCTGCCATTTGGTTGGCTAGCTCTTTGTTCTGTTGACAGTTTCCTTTGCTGTGCAGAAGCTTTTGAGTTTGATATAGTCCCATTCACTTATTTTTGCTTTTACTTCCCTTGCCTTTCAGGTCAAGATCATAAAATGTTTTCTACAATCCAGGTCTGTAAATTTAATACCTATAATTTCTTCTACGTAATTTATTGTTTCAGGTCTTCTATTTATGTCTTTGATCCATTTTGAATTAATTTTTGTATATGGGGATAAACAGTAGTCTAGTTTCATCCTTTTGCATGCAGCTTTCCAATCTTTCCAGGACCATTTATTGAGGAGGCTTTCTTTACTCCATTGTATTGTTTTTGGCTCCTTTGTACAAAATTACTTGCCCATATTTATGTGGGTTTATTTCTGGGCTCTCAATTCTGTTCCATTAATGTGTGTCTGTTTTTCTGCCAATACCATGCTGTTTTGATTACTGTTGCTCTGTGGTATAGTTTAAAGTCAGAGAGTGTGATACCTCTGGTTTGGTTATTTCTCCTGAGAACTGATTTGGCTATTCAGGGCCTTTTGTGGTTCCATACAAATGTGATAATTTTTTTCTCTTTCTTTAAAAAATGTCATTGGCACTTTGATGGGGATTACATTGAATCTGTTTACTGCTTTGGGTAAATGGATATTTTATCTATGTTGATTCTTTCAATCCATGAACACAGAATATTTTTCAACTTCGTTGTGCCATTTTTGACTCCTTTAATAATGCTCTGTAGTTTTCAGTATTATTGGTCCTTCACATTCTTGGTTAGGTTTATTCCTAGGTATTTTCTTCTTTGTGTTGCAATTGTAAAAGGAGTTATTTATTTAATTTCTTTTTCTGAACTTTCATTATTAGTATATAGGGAATTTTACATATAGTGGAATTTTGTACATTAATTTTTTATCCTACAATTTTACTGTATTTGTTTATTGTTTCTAATAGTTTTTTTTTTTGGTGGTATCTTTAGGGTTTTCCATATAAAGATTCGTGAAATATCAGCCTTAAACCACACATTAGGCCAAATAAACATAACGGACATTTACAGAGCTTTCATCCCAGAACATTAGCTTATATGCTGTTCTCCAGTGCACATGGAACATTCAAAGATAGACCATATATTGGGTCACAAAACTAGTCTCAACAGATTGAAGAAGACTGAAATCATACCACCCATATTCTCTACCACAACACTTCAAAATTAGAAATCAACTGCAAAAAGGAAGTAAAAAAACCCCCAAATATGTGGAGATTTAACAACATGCTATGAAAAAATGATTGTGTCAAGGAAAAAATAAAAGGTGAGATCAGCCCTGGCTGGCATAGCTCAGTGGATTGAGCGGGGGCTGCGAACCAGGCATCGCAGGTTCGATTCCCAGTCAGGGCACATGCCTAGGTTGCAGGCTGTGGCCTCCAGCAACCGCACATTGATGTTTCTCTCTCTCTCCATCCCTCCCTTCCCTCTCTAAAAATAAATAAATAAAATCTTTAAAAAAAAGAGTTAAAAAAAATAATTACAATTTGTTTAAAAAAAAAGGTGAGATCAAAAGATATACAGAGACCAATGACAATGACAATATGACACATCAAAATTTCTGGGATGCAGTGAAAGTAGTAGCAGTCCTAGTTCAAGAAAAAAGGAAAGTTTCAAGTAAACAACCTAATATTGCATCTTAAAGAAACAGAAAAAGAACAAAAGCAGCCCAAAGTAAGCAGAAGAACAGAATAACAAAAATTTGAGCAGGATTGACTGAAATACACAACAAAAAAACTATACAAAAAATTAATACAACAAAGCGCTGGTTTTTTGAAGAGATTAATAAAACTGACATACC
This sequence comes from Tonatia bakeri, assembly GCA_004024845.1. NCBI lineage: Eukaryota > Metazoa > Chordata > Mammalia > Chiroptera > Phyllostomidae > Tonatia > Tonatia bakeri. The sequence goes on from PVIA01004128.1 coordinate 100,768, forward strand.
CCTGGCTATCCTAAGGAAAAAGGAGAACAAACTCATATAAACAAAATCAGAAATTAAAAAGGAGAAGTTCCTGCAGACATCACAGATTTATGAAGGTTCATACTAGTATACTATGAAGAACTATATGCCACCAAATTTAATAACCTAGAAGAAATGGATATATATATCCATTTATAACCTTTTATATATATAACCTTCAAAATTACTTTTGAATCACAAAGAACTAGAAAACCTAAACAGACCAATCAAAGAGAGGAAAGGGAAACAATCATCAAAAATCTCCCCAAAAGGAAAAGTCCAGCACCAGATGGCTCTACTAGTCAATTCTAGCAAACACTGGAGGGAGATGTAATACCTGTCCTTCTCAAACTCGTCTAAAAATTTTAATGAAGAGGCATTACTTCCTCACTCATTTTATCAGGCCAATATATCCCTAATACAAAACCCGGCAAGGACAGCGCACGCGCGCGCGCGTGCACACACACACACACACACACACACACACACCTACAAACCAGTATCTCTGATTATTGGAGATGCAAACATCCTAAAGAAAATACAATCAAGGATGTCCACTCTCACCATTGTTACTCAACACAGTACTGGAGATCCTAGAGCAATCCGGCAAGAGAAAGACATACAAGGCACTCAAATTGGGAATAAATAACAATTTCTTTATATACCCTAAAGAAGTCATATAATAGATAGAGGTCAGTAGATACTTATGAATGCATAACAAAAAGGAAAATTTCAGCAGATCCTAAAATTTGATCCAATTGAGCCATTTAAGTTTTAAGGTAAAACATAATAATCAAAGACAACCTAGTGTAATTCAGACAAGAGCATATCTTACTCACTAAATAATAAACCCCAGAAAAACATAATTTAAATATAAAAACACAGAGATAAATAGATGATGATCACTTTTTTAAAAAGCAGGGGCATTCTAACTTCAATCCTAAAGCAGCCTGCAGACCTGGTATGGCCGTAAAAGAATTTATCCTCAGATAACAGGGCAGCATAGTTTATGACAACAATCTACCTAAAAACTCATTAAAATCTTTTTCTCTTGGAGTGGCATGCATTATCAGCAGAGATTAATGTGATGAGTCTTTAGGTGAGCCCATTTTTAAAAATGCAATAACAGAGGGCTTTGTTGTCATCTGATGAAAATCAATTAGAGGAGGTAAGGCCACAAGGAAAACTAAAATCACTCATCACCCACCCCTGGCAGCTGGAATGATCTGTCTTCCATGCTTGGATGGTCAGCAGCTATAGTCATATTGCAGGGAAATTAATTTAGTTTCTATATTCTGAACTCACTTTCCTTGTTCTGGAGGATCTAAACACAAATTACTTTTAATCAAGGTTGATATGTTATTAACACCAAGGAGGATCTTTGAAGAATCATTTTTTAAAAATTGACTTTAGCATTTTTCACCTGTGCTTGGGGTGTAAATATAGGAAGGTAACTTATATCATCCTTACTTTCTGGATTCTTTGTCCACAACAAGGCACTGCACTGAATGGCGAAGACAATAGATTCCACCAAATACAGCACACATCCTAGGAAGAGAATAACAAAATGAGAATTAGGATTCTTAAATCAAAAATTAAGGTAAAATTATTTTCTTTTAAATATATTTCACTTAATAATTGATCTCACAGAAAAAGGACTTTGATAATTTATGATTTTCTCTGCCATGGTATTAATGACTCAAAGGTAAGACTGGTAAGATTTTGACACATCAGAAGTCCTACTGCTAATAACACTATGTGGAAGCCTAGAATTGTGACCAAACCAAAAGTATCCCTAAGGAAAAGTCAGCTATACCCCTCTCCAAACCAGCTACTGACTGCCTAAGATATACAGGGTTCAAATAGCACCAGGAGGTGATGTATCTGCCCTGGCTGGTGTGGCTCAGTGGACTGAGCGCCGGCCTGTGAACCAAAAGGTTGCCTGTTCAATTCCCAGTCAGGGCACATGCCTGGGTTGCAGGCCAGGTCCCCAGTAGGAAATGTGCGAGAGGCAACCGCATATTGATGTTTCGCTCTGTCTCTTCCTCCCTTCCCCTCTCTAAAAATAAATAAATAAAATCTTTTTTAAAAGATGTGATGTATGAGAGTCTCCCCCACCTAAAAGAGGTGAGCATACACACAAGTGTGAAGGAGGAAACAAGCAGGGAAAACTCTGGGGGACCCCTAGAGATTGTGCTTAACATAAAAGTAACCAAAAACTAAACAGAGCTGAAACTAGAGCAGCAAGCATATGACTTAAGCTGCAGAAGCTCTAAGGAATTAGCCTGTCTCATGAATCTACAGGCTTGGATTTTAATGCCCATCCAGGGGAAGGGGAGGCCTTAGGTTCTAAACAAAGCAGGTAAAAGGAAAGAAATTACAGATACTCTCATCATGCCTCGATCCTTAAAGGACTATAACACAGCAAAAAGGTGATGTAGAGAAAAAAATCACTTACTACAAGAGGGAGAAAAAAAAAAAACCTGTTTTCTCTAAAGCCCTGGGTGGAAGAAGAGTATACCTCTGTATGTATAATCAGTAATTTGCCCTCACACAGGCTGAGGGTTTGAAATTACATCACTACATGACCCAAGAAACTGTGACCAGTAAAACACCATGAAAAGTGGCCTTTAGGAGCTGGAAAAAGCAAGAACCAGATTTTCCCCTAGAACCAGCAGAGGAAAAAAATGGACCCCTAAAAAATGGTTTTGAGACAATATAGAAAAAATAAGTATATCCCTGCTTTACATCATCTTTTTTATAAATATAATATTTTTTAAGATTTTATTTATTTATTTTTAGAGAGGGAAGGGGGGGGAGAAAGAGAGAGAGAAACTTCAATGTATGGTTGCTGGGAGCCGTGGCCTGCAACCCAGGCATGTGCCCTGACTGGGAATTGAACCTGCGATGCTTTGGTTCGCAGCCCGCGCTCAATCCACTGAGCTACGCCAGCCAGGGCTGCTTTACACCATCTTCAGAATCAATTCCAGGTAGATGAAAGGCATAGATACAAAAGGTAAAACTTCTAAAAGAAAATATAGGAGGATATATTTGGGGGCTCAGGGAAAGAAATATTTCATAAAGAAGATGCAGAAATTAAAATCTTTAAAAAATAGAGCAAATGGAGTAGTTTAAAATTACGAACATCTAGGAAACAAAAGTGGTGAAAAGCCACAGAATGGGAAAGATATGTGCAAATATCTTATATCAGTTTGAATAACAATTTGGCAGTATCAAATAAAGTTGAAGATGCATGCATCTGCAGTGCACCAATTCTACTGTTAATGATAGTCAGAACCTATTGTACATATATACAAGAAGACGATAGAAAAAATATTTGTTGCTGTATTGTTTTTAGACAGCATAACATAGAGCTTATGAAGAAAGATTCTGACTACCTGAGTTCATATCGGAGCTATTCTATCTACTGGCTGTGTGATGCTGAACAAGGTACTTAGCATTTCTGTATCCTATTTTTTTATGGCTAGGATGAGAATAATAGAATTTACCTCATAAAGAATTCTTCTGAGGATTAAATGAGTTAAAAGAAGCTAAACAGTACCTGGCACACAATAAGAATTATATGAGCATTTATTTAAAAAAATATATATATATATCTAAGTCCTTGAATTGCCAATCATGAAATGAGTGCCTTGGGTCACCAGACTGTCTAACAAGGTGACCTCATCGGACAGTCGTAGGATGGGCACTACCTATGCCAGACAAGCCAACGTGTGACTGAGACTGGAGGCTGTGGGTCACGTGCTGTCAGTCAATATCTATCTAGTGAAGCTGCAGACTGAGATCAGCCAGCCCCTTGGGCCATCGGTCATGCCTGAGAGATGGAGCTCTGCTCAAAACTCTGGACACTGAAGTTCATGAACTTCCCTGGTTGGTCATGCTCTGTGCACTTGGACACAGTGATGCCAGAAGGGCGACACTGTTCTGATTCCATGCAGAGAGAACAGCTGGAAGCTCCACTTCTAGAACCCCTCCATACTCCAACCAATGCACTTCTTCCCATGACTGATTTCAGCCAATCCCCAGTGCCTGTAATAAAGTGTAACTGTAACTGTAAGAGCTTTTAGTGAGGCCTGGGAATCCTGCTAGCAAACCATCGAAACTGACGGTGGTCGGGGAACCCCCCAAGCTTGCAGTTCGTGTCAGAAGTGTGGGCTGTTTAGTGGCGACTATACCCTCTACCTATACAGTTGATTTAACCTCTCACATTCTACAGTGAAATGCTGTGAGCAATTTCAATGAATAAATTACAGCCCCATCTATCAACATGGATAAATGGCAAAACCATAGAAATTGAATGATAATAACAAGCTAGGAAATAATGGGTCCAAAGCAGTGATTTTCAACCTTTCGTATCATGGCACCCATATGCTAATCAGAAAAATTCTGCGGCACACCAAAACATACATTATATTTTGGCCAATCTAACCAAAATACAGGTATAACTTTGATGCATTCATACCAGACAGCTATTGTTATGTTGGCTGTTGGCATTTTTTTAAATCTTACAATCTAAGGGAAAAGAGGTCAGTGCCCCTGACTAAATAGTCAGCTATGCATGTTTTAAAAATTCTTGTGGCACATCAGTGTCCCGAGTAATATAATTTATAAAAAGTTTCGCCCTGGCTGGCGTAGCTCAGTGGATTGAGCGCGGGCTGCGAACCAGGCATCGCAGGTTCGATTCCCAGTCAGGGCACATGCCTAGGTTGCAGGCCATGTCCTCCAGCAACCGCACATTGATGTCTCTCTCTCTCTCTCTCTCTCTCTCTCTCTCTCTCTCTCTCTCTCTCTCTCTCTCTCTCTCTCTCTCTCTCTCTCTCTCTCTCTCTCTCTCTCTCTCTCCCCCCTCCCTCTACCTTCCCTCTCTAAAAAAAAAATAAATAAATAAAATCTTTAAAAAAAATTCTCTTTAAAAAAAAAAAAGTTTCATAAGCCAGGAAGTGAAAGAGAAATACCATATGATCTCACCTATAAGTGGAACCTGATCAACAAAACAAACAAGCAAGCAAAATAGAACCAGAAACACTGAAATAAAGAGCAAACTGGCAGTGACCAGAGGGGAGGGGGAAGAGGGGTACTGGGGGAAAATAGGAGAAGGGTCATAAAGGAACCTATACAAAGGACCCATGGACAAAGCCAAAGGGGTAGGCTTGAGGCTAGGAGGTGGGGTGGGTGGGTTGGGGGAGTGTGGGGGGGGAGGAGACAACTAATTGAACAACAATTAAAAAATAAAAAAGTTTCAAAGTTATGTCCAAAATACTATGTATCTTGTATGTATACATGTATATGTAGTAAAAGTGCACTGCAGGTTTGTATTAGTTAGGTTTTTTTATATATATCGAAAGCAAATATGTCAAAATGTTAAGATTTGACAAAACTGTGACTGGCTACAAGATGGTTTTTATGTTATTCTTTGTAATTTCTGATGAATCCTTAACATATTTCTTAATCGTATTATAACAAAAATATACATTTATGGTAGAGATATTTGACATTCTCTAAGTACAGCATAATATTCCTAATGTCTTTCTAAATTTAATAATTTTAGTGGACATGAGTAAGTTAGGGTACATGAGGTTAGGTAATCATTTTTTGTGGTACACAACAACAGGAAATTAAGCTTGTTCTCCATCTAGAAAATTACAATAATACAAGAAATGGCACAACAGAGCATGCAGGCAAAATTTCATGTGCCTGAAAACTACACATTTTACCCAGGATACTAGCTATAAGATATTTTCCCTTTCTGCTAATCTTGTTCACTAGTCACATATCAAATTACGGAACTGTATGTATTAACTATGCCAGTACACCTGGTATTATTTGAGACTCTGCACTCAATACACACTAAAGAGGGTCAGAAGAAGTCATCATTCTTTTGGCTTATTCAGCTGCATCTCCCAAGTTGTATTCTGCCTATCAGTGGTCATGAAATACTAAGAATCAGCCCAACCTCCACTGTCCATTTCCTGTTGATACTGAAAGAGATCATCTACGCATGACATATTGCTGGCCAACTAAAAATAAATAGGCTGAATAAGGTTAAGGCCCCCAAACAGGCAAGCAATTTAAAAATGTGGCCCATTTTCGTTTGCCTAGGGAAATCTGTTCATCACATGAGTAGGAACGCCAGGGTTTACAACCTCCTCACAAGCAGCTACAGATAAGTTGTTACCAACTGACCTACAGAGCTTGTCATTTCAGGCAGACTGCTCCATGTTTACTTACTTACTTACTTACACACACACGGAAAAGGATTTTTAAATATCTTCCCAGATTTCAAGAAAAGTAAAGGGATTGAGTTCACAATCAGTTAAAAGTTGTATAAGGTTAATAACTCATAAAGTGCTATGTCATACACAATTATGGTTTTATCAAAACCATGAGAAATGCACTTAACTAAAATTAAATGTAATTTTCTACAAGACCTTTCATTAAATATTACTGTCTATGAAACATATTGCTACTTTATCAAATATCCTCTTGTTTCAAATTTTTTTTCCATAAAGTTTTTAGGGTAAATGGGCTATCTGCCAAATACACTTAAACACAAAATGCAATAGAGGCATCTAAAACTATTTCTTTTAGTAAGCCACAAAATTCTTGCTTTCAACAACATGATTCATTAACAGTGGACATATACCAAATAGAAGAAACATGAATGTAAAGAATAATAAGAACTGGTTTGTGTTCATGACAGTGAATATCATACAAGAAGTCCAATGGCATGTGTCCTGACTGGGAATTGAACTGGCAACCCTTTGGTTCACAGTCTGGCGCTCAGTCCACTGGATGACACCAGCCAGGGCATTATGCTAAGTGGAATAAGCCAGGTGATGAAAGAAAAACACCATATGATCTCACCTATAAGTGGAACCTAATGAACAAAACAAACAAACCAGCAAAATATAACCAAAGACATGGAAATAAAAAACAAACTGACAATGACCAGGGGAGAGAGGGAAGAGGGGTAAGGGGGGAAAAGGGAGAAAGGTCCTAAATGAACATGTATAAAGAACCCATGGACAAGGCCAAAGGATGGAAGGATGGAGGGTGGGAGGTGGGAGTGGGTGGGGCAGGGGAAAGTGGTGGCAGGAAAATGGAGACAATTGAATTCAAATAATAATAAACAAACATAATTAAAAAAAAGAAGTCCAATGAGACACTGTCATGATAATCTAACAAATGGTGTGTTAATTTTAAATGAGAACATAAGTATTTTGTGATCTTGGAAAGACCACTTGCTATTCACTCTAAATTTCTGCCCTTGCAAAAGCATACAGTTGCATGTGCATATTCATTTTTCAGTGGCTTTCCCCACACACGCCAGTCTTGCCTGTTAGGGGCCATATGCGTTGTTCACAATGGTGGCACTTCTCCCTTGCCTTTGTATTCTCAAGTACCTTAAGCCTAAGTGAAAAGAAGCAGTGGTTTATATAAAGTGCCAGGCAAATTGTTGGGATTAATGAAGACTCCTCCATGTCCTATTCTTACCAGTTGTTCTTACACTTAGTCTTTTTTTTTAATTGGCTGGGTGAGGGAGTAGACAGCCAATTGAGCCATTGAGGAAACCTTTTTTAAGTGTATAAGAAGCACAATAGCAACAGTTCTTGAGAGTTGCATGCAAAACTCAAAGAGCCCTCATTTACATGAGAAGTAGGGAATTCTACTCTATGAGAAGCAAGGAGATAACCTGGCTGCACACTGGTCTTTTGGGAACACAGGCAATAAACACAACAATACAAAGAATCAGCAAGGTGAGTACTCAGGGCTTACTACCCACTGGCTACTTTACACACTGCGCCCTACAAGTCTACGAGGCAGACTTTCATGTTTTGGAAAATGAGACAAAAAAAGGTCGGCTACCTTGCCCAAGGTCATTTCATAAATGGTACTGCTGAGTAAAAACCTAGGCAGCCTAGTCCCAGGGTCTTCTGTGCTAAACGTCATACAAACGGCCTCACTCTCAGCACCATGTTTGGGGTATTGTAAATGAAAGCAACATGGAATCAGGTGGTCAGAGTTACTGTTACAATTGTTCTAATTCCTGACAAGTTGCATCTTTTATTGTATGAACAATAAAATAATTCCTGACAAGTTGCATATTTTATTGTATGAACAATAAAATAATTCCTCAATTTCTCCGTATTTGTCTCTCCAAAAGCATATGTTTATCATCTATCTTTATATGTCAACTGGATTATGTGGAACTTCATTTTATATAGAACATAAACTCAGAGTAAGAATAACCATAGAAATACTCATCTTCAGAGTACTTATCAAATTATAAATACTTTGCAGTCCACATTCTCAAGCGACTTACCAAGTATATTGGTAAGCTAGAGATCTTTAAATAGGGAAAATGCTGTCAGTAGAAGGCAAATGAATACTTTATTATGGAATTTTGCAGGTAATAAAGTTCCACAAGAAACATTTTCTTCCAACAGAGGCCTTTGCTAATGGACAACTGAAGGAACAAAGATGGCGACACCGCTGAAAAGATAGTCACATCCCAGCTCTGGTATAGTTCGTATCAGCCGTCCTGGCACCTACCTTCTACAGAGTACTGGGAGGCCTACAGGCAAAGAGGTTTATATTGTATGGGACTTAAGTAAAAACATCTACAAACGTGCTACATATAGTAGGTTGTACTACCAAAAAAGAGTCACTACCAAAATATATTAAAACGCTTTATCAGATGCCACTGAAGCAAACCAAACCAAAAAGAGGCATTACAAGAGAATTCTGAGTGACCATTGATCGCCATCCCCATGCTTTGGTGACAGCCCAGCTTAAGTTGTACTGAGAAAACACAAGTGCCACTCAACGGTCATCATGGACATTGGAGTTTCAAGAAAGACAATAAAGCGTCAGATATTACATCTATCTACACAGAGTGCAACTGTGTTCCTTAGTTGTTACCTGTATTCTGAAATGTATTTTTATCAGAGTGCTATATTTAAAACAACACATTGGGTTTTCCATTCTGTTTACCCAGTGCCTACTAGTCTAAAAAAATGTGTGTGTGGAGGTATGTGTATGTGTTTCTGTAATACTTAAATAAACGCACAATCACACAGGCTCCCCAAAGTCTTGCTGCTATTGATACACATACACACACGTGCATGTACACACACACAAACACACCAGTTTTAATGTATATTGTATAACACATAGCATTTTGTTGGATACATCATTACATTGATATTTATATCACTATATCATGTTTAATGGCTACATATTTTTATTACTTAGCAGTGTTTACTTAAACTAACATCCCTTTCTGTTTTCTTCTCTTGGTGTGTGTGGTATCTTGTTCCTAGCTGGGAAAAGGCAGAAGGGGAGTGATTGTGTGGTGGGTCTGAGAAGTGAATGAAGCATTTTTGCTGTACTCAGTCTGTCTTCTGGGAATGCAGAACTGGACGGCATATGAGGCACAGCACCATGTCCACTCCTGCCAAGCCAAGATCCCCTCCACAGCTCAAAATATTGCCATCCAACTCAGCATAGACTTCCTATTGACCCCAAAGCAAGTGCTTTCTTAAGAGCAGGAGCTAAATAGGTAATGACTCTCACAGACCAATGCAACAGTTTTATTCATAACAATCCCAAGCCAGGATTTGCTATAAATTGATGGGATTCATTAGTTACCAAGTTTTAGACTAATCATCAAGATCATCAAAAAAATCCTTCAAGTGAATGTTCCATTAGCACATGGCCTCATTCACAAATGGAAGCCCTACCTGTTATTGGTTGTGGTGACAGAACCCAAGGCGACCTGTTTAGCAAGCAGTGATCACATACTAAAAGGTCACTAAAAAGTCACATGTGGAAGTTAAGTCACAAAATGGAGAATCACAGAGATCAGCTCTCGAAGGTGGCTGTGAATGAATGTGGATGGTGTAGTTCTGGTCTCAGACACTGCATTGATGCCTATCCTGAGTCCCCAACTTACTATCTGTGAGACTATGTGTCAGTCCTCAAAGATTGTAAAATGGACATGATAATAATACCTATCTCTTAGAGCCGCTGCATGCATGTTATGAATGAATGCACATGAAGTACTCATTTCGTACCCAGTACATCATAAATGTTCAAGAAATTATACCTCTTGTTTGCTATCACCTTCTATAGCAAAGGGGACAATGATTACAGGCTGCACCCACTATGCGGGGTGTGTAGGTCACATTCCTGTTACTGTGAGAATCTCCCTCCAGGTGTGCAAGGCCTAGTTTCTTCTAACATCATTTAATCAACTCTGAGAACTGGTCAAGTCAGCCACCTTCCCTGAATGAAGCTGTTGATGTCGGTAAAGACAAGTGCTGATGTTAACTTCTTTTGCCCAGATATTCATGAAACTAGTCCTACTATACACCAGATGGTAGTTCTGGGCACCAGGGACACAAAAGGAAACAAGACAAATGTCCTTGCTGACATATAACATATAGTGTGTGAGAAAATAAATAAAAAAGAAAATTATCAGTAGTGATATGTGTTCTGAAACATTGAAACAGGCTAATGTGAGGGCGGTACAGGGTAATCAACTTGAGAAATTGACATTTGAGCTGAGACCTGAGTGACCAGAAGAAAGTGACCATGGGAAGATCTGGAGGAAAACTGCTATACACAGAAGAAAAAGCAAATTTGAAACCTTGGAAGTGCAAACTAGCTCCATATTTGGAGAAAGAGTAAGCCAGCCAGTGGGCTAGAACATAGTGAAGAGTTAGCAATGCAGAACAGAATGAGATCCATGCAGGTGTTTATGGCGCAGATGACAACTTTCAATTTTATTCTAAGTACAATGAGAAGCCATTAGAAAGTTTTAAGTAAGGCAGTGACATGATCAGATTTGTATATTTTAAAGATGAGCCTCACTACTCTGTGGAGAATTGTCAAGGGGACAAGAGAGGAAAAGATGTGGAGACCCACCACATCTGCAGTAGATCGAGAGAGAGACCATGGGTAGTGGGGACATATTTGAGACATAAAGCTGACAAGAGTTGCTAATGAACTGGATGTAGCGAGAAGATGTCTTCCTGAAGGCAAGTTCAATGTAATTCACACATTCACAGGAGCAGTCTCTGCTCTGAAATGCGCAAAAATCAGATGTAAATTCGGAAGCCTGGTACAGTCTTCCTGGAAGGACAATGCTTGGGAGAGATTCTATGGAAACCTTCTTCCTCCTCCTGGGGTATAAAAAATTATTACAGACAGCTAATTGTTAACAACCTCAATAACCACTATCTCTTGGCCATTTATCAGGATTACTACTGAATACTATGGGTACTAAGCTCTAGAGCAAAGGGCACAGCATTACTGAAATTTCAAGAAACTATATGGTTCAAGTATCTGAGTCCAGCTGGGGCCTTTGATGCAAATTTCACACTCACTGAGAAGGTTGTGGGCAGATGGATTGCCCTTTAGGCGCTGTTGTCAAATAACCATCATGCTTCCCTGAGAAAAATATGTTGAGAAAAATCTGTCAAAAAACAATACACAGCCTTCAGAAAACTCACTCCCAGAAACTGTGTCTATTTTATAGATCTTAGCCATATATCTAGCTCCTCTGTTCTTGGTGACATTCTGTAGATGATATTCATTTTTTTTTCAGCTTTTCCAGCTGTCCTTAAATTTAACCTTCTGTAGGAAAAGTCACAATAAAACTATGTATTGGATGACAGAAACAGATCTGTATTAATAACAGCGCCAGGGCCCCTGAATAAATTAGCATCAATTACAGAACACAAGCAATCACTCAATCTTTAAAAATAAAGCCTTCTAAAAATATTGGGAGCCAATTTATATGATTGGGTCACAACCTGGGATCTGTGCCTACAGTTCATGTGTACAGTGGCTCCCCAATTTCTATAAGGGCCAAACCACCACACCAGCTCCATGATTCTTATATATAGCCTATCAGAATGACATCAATAGGACTTTCTGTGGGAAAGATTTGGTGTTTACTGACCACTGTTGAAAACATGTAATTTACACTAAGCCCTTTTTTTTAAAGTTTAACATTTTTTAAATCTTTTCAATTACAGTTGACAGACAATATTCTGTTAGTTTCAGGTGTGCAACACAATGATTAGACATTTATATAATTTACAAAGTGATCACCCCAGAGAGGTCTAGGACCCATGTGACCCTGTAGTTATTAGAATATTATCGACTATACTCCCGATGCTGTTCTGACTGTTTTTATAACCAACAATTTGTACACCCTAATCCCTGCCCCTTTTCCACCCACGCCCACCCCCTCCAGTCTGGCAACCATCAAAATGTTCTCTGTGTGATAAAAACTAAGCTCATAATAAAACTGAACTTTTCCGTCTGAACATCGAGGCTAACAGACTTATGTTTGTGTGCCGCATATCCACTTAAGCAAATACATTTAAAAATAGATCATTTCAATTCAACAGGAAGCCTTTGGTTCAAATTTTCTGGATGCTGCACACAAGTCAATGGTAAACCTCCTTAGGCTCTCTCCAGATTTCCTCGGAGCAGTCTCCTTCTTGGCCTCCTTCTCTGCTTTGATGTTCTGGACTGGATAGAGAGTCATTTCTTACTTCAACAATCCTTCCTTACCTTCTGGATCCATTTTGCTGCCTAGTCTTCAAAACTCAGAAAACAGGCGTCCATCTTGAACAAGAGCAATAATAATCTCTCTTCTATTTGTAATGCCCTTCATGACTACATCCAGTATTATGTGGGTCTTTTTGAATGCAGATATGGGAATACTCAAACCTAATGTTTTCAGAGATCCTTGAGACACCTGGATCCCTTTCATGGGTTGAAAAATATGTTGAGAGTCATCTTCCGGGAGAGAGTCACTGATGTCATTTTCCTGCCTTCTCACATCGCCTTTTGAAACAGTCCTTCAGCTAATACTCTTTCCGGTTAGGTTTTATTACCTACAAGCTCTTGGTGTCAACTATATACATTGGGAAAGAACTGGGAAAATTACTATACTAACTCTCCAGTCATTTATATAAAAATGTTAAAATAAAGAAACAAAAACACTGAACATTGATTTTTGGGAGAGCCTACTGTAAGTCTCCCCATGCAACTAAGAGTTCATTTCAAACACCCATTCCTTCCTTCCTGTGTTTAAACTAGATCTGTAAACATTATCCCCAACCCCTCGGAGAGAGGACATTTTTTAAAGCAGTCTTTGGTATGAAATCTTATCAAAGGCTTTTTGAGACTCTAAATGTTTACTGGCTCCCACTTGTTCACACCTGATTTATCCCTCTCAAAGAACCCTGTTAGATGGCTAAGGTATAATTACCTCACAAAAATTATATTCTTTCCTTCTGTGGGTTTTATGTTCAATAATTTTACCCTTCAGCTATTTATTACAAAATTGACTGTTAGGTCAAATAGTTAGCCTGTGTGGTTCCCGGACTCCTTCTTGAAACTATGCACCGTCTATACCTCCACCATACGCCAAATCAACTGATTTTCTTTAACTGCCCTTCCCAAACTAAGCACCAACTCAGGACTGACTACCCCATTTTAAACTGACATGGTTCCCACACAAAAGTGACCCAGGCTTCTGTGATCCCAAATACTTTCACATTTTTTACCTTTTGGGGCATGTATCTTATCTCTTCACATAGTAAAATGAGATGAAGTAGTCACATGTGTTACAATTAGACAAATCCTAGGACAGAGCTGCAAGCATTCTTGGTTCAAAGGTTAATGGTACTATTTTGGGACTGAAGTTACGGCTGTCAGCCATGGTTCATCTAGGCCTGTGAATAAGATTTGAAATTGCTCAAAGCAATCAAGTTGCTACTAGTTTCACAGTAGATGCTATTAATGTAAGTCATGGACTTAGCTCTCTGTTATGCCTATAAGACAAATGACATTCTTAAGTGTAACAACTAGAGAGAAATTAAGAACTATATTATGGAGTATAGATGAGAAGTGTTATTGCAAGGGAATTCAAAGGAGAGAGGACAACGTGCTGGAGGAAAAGGAGTTACAGAATGTCAGAACTGGAGGAAACCTTTAAAACAGCCAGACCAATTCCGTTACAGAAAATCAGTGAGGTTAAACTAATTGCCTAAGAGCACACAGCTTCTAGCAACTGGAAGTAGTGCGTGGAAGAAGATCTGATAGCCAGGCCTGAGTCAAACCTTGAAAAGGAACAGAGTAGAATGTTGGGGGCGGGGACAAATTCTAAAAGGTGGGAAAATGAGAATGCAGAAAGGAAAGAATGTGCACAGACACTGGAACAGTTATTCAAATTGGGAATAACAGGAAGGCATTGAAGGATAAAATGATTATGGAATGGGGTTAAAGGGTAGGCAGAAGCATCTGGATCTGATGTGACAGATGACACAATTCCACTGGAAGGGACATGTCAGTTCAATGAAAGTAGATGACATTGTGTGCAGGGGGCAGCCACAGGGGTCATTAGCAGGAATCTAGTAAGTGGCAAGTCCTGGACCATGGCAGAAGAGTGTCCTGAAGGAAGCCACTCCAAAAAACTGAGGATAACACAGTAACTGGGAAAGAAGCAAAGGTTATCCTCAGAATATCTAGGCTGTTGATTTGTAAGAAGAAAAACACCACTGGAGTAGATAAGTTTTATGATTTCACAAAGAGTTTTTAATTTGTTTTGTTTTTTAAAGAAAAGCTACCATGGTGTTAACAACCTGGACTTCTGACTTCTTTGAAAAAGAGAAATCTGGCAATACTGAGCCTGCAAATTGAGACCAATGGTTGTATAGCAGTTGCTTCCTTTAGGTGCATCCTGTGCTCAACAGTCCACTGTGGTCTCTACCGCTTACTTTCTGTGACCTCCCTGTCCCCTGCATACTGGTCATTGCAATCTCTATGTCTCAGTTGGTCACTAAGTTTTCTTCTGATATTTTTATTTACCTTGTCATGCATATTTTATGTTAAACAACTACTATTCAGGATGTTTTGCATTAAAATATAAAATATGGATCTTTTAAATGAAAAAGACATCAGTCAAAGAGAGCAAAATGCAAATATGAATAGAACTGGTAGAATTATGAGAGCATCCATTCATTTTTATCAGCTATAGAAAATATGGAAAAAGGGAAAATATTTGATGCATTGAGGTGGCCACAATTTATTTTTCTGAAAACAAGTAGGATGCCTCCATTTCCAATAGACTGTAAAAAGTAATAGAGTTATTTTAGAAAAGCCTCTGAATTTAGATTTATCTCAGCTTCTGCCTTTATATTGAAAAAAAAATCTGTGAGATGAGAGCCAGTGAGTGATAAATCAAAGCTTAAATCTTATTTTGAATTCCTCTTACTTAGAATGATAAACACTTTATACTTCAGTCACATACTATTTAGTACAGAAATATTCTCTATTCTTACATTTGAGATAGCTAAAAAAAGTAACAAAATGAAAATAAAAATCTGAAAAACAGGCAACAATCATGGGAAATGAGTGTCTAGATCTGCCTAATGACAGAGGAATGACAATTTTTTTCACTTGTGAACATGTGTTTATAAAAATGAGAGGAAAAAAGAGAAAATGTCACTCTCAAAGACACAATATATGGTCATTATACTGCACATTAATTTCAAAAAGATACCTTGTTTTCTAACTGCAAAACATCCCAGATTTTCTTTCAAAACTAAATTCATTTTATTTGAATAGGCTGTGAGAGAATGCAATGCTTGACTGTACAAAACTGTGGTCAGAGTTTGTGTTTAAGTATCAGCAATGAAGAGACACGAGTGGTGGAGATCTGCCATTTCCAAACAAGCAAATATAAACAAACACAAGCTCAGTAGCAAGGAACTTCCCATTTGTCCCACTGTAATTCAAGCTAAGAAAAACATGGAATCCTGTAGACAGTTCCTGAGAAATATGCAGACTGATCTAATGGGATATATTTTTCCTGTAAGTTTCAAATATTAAACTGTCACTTCAGTTATTTGTTTATAACGAACTCCAGTAAAATTCACAAAAGCAACATAATATCCATCCAATATATTATTCAGATAATTGTGTATATTTGGAATATAGCCAAGCTCTTTGATGCCATTAATCCCAAACAACAGACATTTAAGCCAATACAACTCTAATTGAATACTGCTTCCAACGACGAGTCAGATTTTACTGAGAGGGCATACCAACACTGTACTCAATTTCAACTTTGCCCTGGTGACCATGAAATTGTATTACAGATAAATTAATAGTTGTGAACATTTTTGGCTAGTAGCCCCTATCCTACATAGCCTTTAAAAAAGCAATTTCAGTGCCTATCAAGGTAGAAATCAGCAGTTGCAATTTTTTAATACAGCTGCAAAACAATAGGACCCATTAATAGCTGAACTTTTGACAGCACTATTCATGATGATTTATGTGTTTGTATATAACTTGATTATTATATTAATTCTGCTGATTACTGCTTTAGCTAATAAAGTGAAGGTCACTTCCAAAATAAATCTTCATTGTATTTCACAGAAAGTAACTGCTCCAACTAGTTGTTTTCTTTAATTAAAACTTAATATAACAAGAAGGAACACAGACTTTGGGGTTGCTGCATCTGCTAGTACAAGAGAAATAGACTGCATGGATGTAATGTCCCCAGGATGAACCAACAAAGAGGAAAGTGTCTCTTTGTATTTTCAAAACAGAAGAACTATATTATACCTATGCATTAGTACAAATTTTCAAATTACAAGAATAAAAACTGGATGGTGTTTAACGCTTCTGAATTTGGAAACATAAAGAATCTTGGAAAACAATCTCCAAATTCATAAATATAAAAATGTAAGGTGATGTTTTCATTTCTGAAGTTAGATGTGTGGGATCCTGTGCCTGAAACATGAGTGGCAGGTCATCACCTTAACCAGCGTTTTTCCGAAAGGTGGCAAGAGCCCTTCTCTGCCTCTTAAGATAAATACTGGGCACCAGGCCCTGACAGCTTTGGAGGGAGATCAGAGGAAAAATGGCAAGGGCTCACATTAATATATTATTCTCATTTAATCTATTTTTACACACAGAACATTCTGTGTCCTGGATTTAATACTTCATTTTATTATTTTTTTGAAGTTCTCTAGACCTTCAGCTGAGGTCCTATCATCAAAGCAAATGAAACATGATGTATATTTTCCCACAGAAGTAAAACAATCCTCAAACAGGAAATCAAACTTCAAAAACTAGAAAGTTTGAACGTAAGAAATTATTGGGGAACAGTGATGCTGCAAAGAAGCAGGGGGCAATTATTTGTATGCTTACCAATGGCCTCATTGGCATGCTACATAGACTCCGTTCCTGATTAACCTGCTCATTGTATCCCAGTCCTGGTGACCTTCCCATGCCTCTGAAGACCCCATCCAGACTTCTGACATGGTCCCAGCTCCTTAGAAAGCCCTCCCCTCAAATCTGCATATGCTTTCAGTGTCACTGCATGCAAATGCCAAAGTCCTGAGTAGCCTTCCTTGACCACCACGGCACCTGAGGGGCACGTCCCTACCCTTACCAGCATGTGCTTCCTGTTGTATCACCCTATCTTTCCTTCATAGTACATATGTCTCTCTTAAATTATTTGTCTACTGTCTCTCTGTCCAACACTCTTCAGCATCCCCTCCCAATCAGAGGGGAGGGGGTGAGGCTGGGAGGAGGGGCTGGGGAAAGGGAGAGAAACAGGAAGAACTGTAACAGCATAAACAATACAATTTTTTAAATGCATGTCTAAGACACACAAAAGTTAGTATAAAGTAGTCTATATAGTACCTAATGAATTCTAATTTCTATTTTAAGTTAACATATGATAAAACTCAAAGACCAAGTTCAGAGTCAATGCTCCCTTAACTTTTCATGTAACGAGTGTTCTTTTTAGGTTACCCACATCTAACATGCCTTAAAAGAGTGTAACAGTGTGTGTGTGTGTGTGTGTGTGTGTGTGTGTGTGACAAGTACATGTGTATTCAGACAAAATGCATACGGCTACAAAACAAGTACAAAGATAGCAACTGTATCGGTGATAACAAGCACAATGAATACTCTTACTAGATTCCTCCTGTGATCAACAGCACATATTTGCAAGGCATCTTCAAAGGCTTAATCTTCAGCCAAGAAAGATGTCTGTTTTAAAAGGGACATATGCACAGTGTTTTTTATTTTTAATTTAGGAGTATGAAGAAATATAATGCTAATTTTCATCTGTATTTGCTTGTGAAAGTAGTGCATCATACCATACACTGCCACTGTGCAGGGAAAAGTCAGGTCTAAACTCAAAGGAGGAAAAACGGCAAGAACCTAATTCCAGGGAGGGTTACAGTGGGTGCTGTACTAGATTTCACACGGCAGCAGCTCTGATCCTGGCATATCCGCCAGCGTCACAGGACCACTGCAGGCTGACAGTTAGCTGGCAATCTTAAAAACATCAAAGGTAAAAAAAAAAAATCCCAGTCAGAATTCTGACTCTCAGCCCTGGCTGGTGTGGCTCAGTGTGGGTTGAGCGGTGGCCTGTGGACCACAGGGTCACTGGTTCCATTCCCAGTTGGAACACATGCCTGGGCGGAGGGTCAGGTCCTCGGGTAAGTGGCAGAGGCAGGACTGGAACTCACGCAGTCTGGCTTCAGGGGCTCTACTCTTCCAAGGGTGTCCAAGGCATGGCCCAAGGGCCCCATATGGCCAAGGATGGCTCTGAATGTGGCCCAACACAAAATCGTAAATTTACTTCAAACCTTTTTTTTTTTGCTCATCAGTTTTCATTTGTGTTTGTGTTTTTAATGTGTGGCCCAAGAAAACTTCTTCCAGTGTGGCCCGAGACACCGAAAGGTTGGACATCCCTGCCACCTCTCAGAATATATGTTAAAACATAAAATTAGGATCAAAGTTAATTGCTCGTTCAACAGATGTATATTATTCAAAAGAAGTTATGTTAGAGTTAATTCCCTCTAGTTTTAAATGCACCAGAAGAATGTGGGCCTATGCAGGTGGGGCCATGATTAAAGACTGTAGATTTGAGAAGTCAGAATTTTCAAATTCAAATAAAGCCCAAAAAGATTTCCTTAAGAAAAATAGCCACACCGTGAGCTCCACTTTTCTTTTAAAGACTCTAGATGGGAAAGCAAAACATTGGAAAGATATGCCTATTTATCAATACATGTGCACTTGTATGAAATAATTTAATGTAGGGATATTAGTCTAAGGGTAAATTATAAATTACAGGTTTACGAATTTCAAATGAACATGAATTAAAGACTGGAAGAGTCATTTAAAAATAGTTGAAACTAGCTTGGTTTCTTTTTTCTAATTGTTGTTCAAGAACGGTTGTCTCCATTTTCTCCCACTACTCTCCTCCGCCCCACCCACCTCCACCTCCCACCCTCAAACCTACCCCTCCTGCTGTCATTCTTAAGCCAAATATATCTTCCTGTTTATGCTATTCATTGGTTTAGTAAATTGTTTTAAAATGGAATACGCAGTAAAAACATTCCAATTATTATGAATCTTAAATTGGTAAGATTAAAATCAGTACAGTTTTACCATATGAAATTAGGATTTGGGAGGGTAATACTTTTATTCTATTCATTATATCAGGCAAGTGACAACCTACTGCCTAACCTGGGGACGGTAGAAGGTATGTTAATTATTTCAGCCACCACAAAGTACTCATTTCCAGATGACCTAGTAAATGGAAGAAAAATCCAGTTTCTGTTCTGCAGTACTTAATCTTTCTACAGTAATTTCTAATACAACCATTTAAATATTTACCTTATTCAGCACCTACTCTGTGCCAGCCAAAGTTCTAACTCAGCAGTTTTAACTATGCATGAATAAAATATGCCAAATTCAATAGTAAGGAAAAAAATTGTGGAATGACCATTTTGTAGCAGGCTAGGTGCTAGGAACTATAGGAGACATAGCAATGATTACATTTTCTGCAGCCAATATATCTATGAACAGGCTTAAATTATTACGTAATTCAATTACACAATTAAATGCCAAATACTAGATCTTGTATGTATAAACCAAAGTCTTTAAATATATAATGTTCCAGTAAGTACCAAAACATTCACTGTACATACCAAGACTGTAAATTCATGGAACATTTATGTTATAATACTCTACTACTTTGGTGTTGCACAAATTTCAATGCAGTTTCCCTAAAATTATCACATTTGAGTCTCACAGTAGTGCAGGTAAGGTGGTACGGTGAGATTTAACTACCCTTTCCATAATACAGGTAAAGCAATTGAGGCTCTGAAAATTGAAATGCCATGTTAAACTTCATGAAAATAATAACATGAGAGAGCTAGAATCAGAACCCAATTCTGAGACCACTATTTTTGTAACACATGGAAAACCTTATAACTTTCATGTCATGAAACGTCAAATGACAAGGAATTTTATTAAAAAGACTCAATGTTTGAACATTCCCTGCCAAAGTAGAAGGTAAACTGATGAAGAATTAGAAATGAACAACTGAAGTAAACAGTTCTATTACTGTTGTATGCAATCACATTAATTGGATCAATGTGGGAAAAAAACAAACTTTTTCCAGAAAGTAAAGCCTCAAATCTTTGTAATCTAGCTGCCTTTGGGGTTTTTGTTTTTTGAGTTAGGCTGAAAATAAACACACTTCACATATTATTTCTAATATACTTGCACAATACACGAGGCCTGTCCAGAAAGTATCTAGCCATGATATATGAAAAATAGAGAGATTTATTGAAGACAATACAAGATACCAAAACACATTGTACATAAGACAATGACACCTCAGTCCCCTTCAAAGCAGGTACCTCGGGACCTCACACAGTTCTCCCAGTCGCCATCAGCTGCCCTGTTGTATTTTCCGGAATCTCACTGATGGTCCTAAATCTCTTCCCTTTCAAAGGTGATTTTGGTTTAGGGAAAAACCAGGCATCACAGGGCACCAACTTTGGGCTGTAGTGAGTCTGAGTCACCTGGGTGATTTGATGTTTTGCCAAAAAACTCTGCACGAGATGTGACACAAGAGCAGGCAATTTGTTGAGATAAGGTTGCCAATCACCAGTTGGTCATAGCTGTAGCCTTCTGCATCATCCCAATAGTTTCTGCAGAGGAATGAATGTTCAAGCTTAACAGAAAATTGGATGCAGATTTGTTGCTCTACTTGCTCAGTTATTTTGAATGTGACACCCACACAGAACACATGCTCACTCAATGGTGTCCACCATCCCCACTGACTAGTACAGTGAAGTCATCATTGTTCACACATGCGCATTCCAGTTCACTCTCCTTGGCTGCCAGGTTACGTTGATGTCGTGCAAACTGTTCTCTTTATATTAACAATGGCTGGACTTTTTCTGGACAGACCTCGAATACATATTTCAAAGGGTTTGGTCAAGAACTGTTTTGAATGATCCTTAAAAAGTTAATCTATGCGATTGCATAGTATTACCTTTTAATTTAATCAAACAAAAATCTCAGCTCTAAATATTGAACTCGATTTAGATATCACTGAACTTAATTCAAATATTGCTGTTACCCTATACAAAGCCAGCCACCTTTCACTCTTATACAAGTTATTAGAATTATTTTAAGATCTGGAGTATGAAACAAAGTAACCTAGGATAAAATGACTAGGAACGTTTTTGTACCTACCTGTGTATAATGTAGTATCTGAGTTAGCCTTGAACAGGGTATTGCTAAAATAGAAACTCAAACTGCATAATTTGTGTAGCCAATATAATTCTAATATATTCATGAGACTCACAATAAATGCTCCAGCACCACATACTTAAATATAATGTAATCTTTAATAAGAAGTTATTCTCAAATTAAAAGTCTTTTCCTGTCAAACCTGAGGAATAATGCAGGCAAGAACACAAAACCATTCCATTGCTTTATTAATGACAATGCTCACTGATCTGTGAATAACCTGGGAAAAAAATGAAGATTATTGAGTTACTTTACCAATCTATCCATTCATCAACACAGAACAGGTTTCAAAATGATGAATGGTCTCACCAGCCTGCTGTTTATCCCCAGCAACATTCTCTCCTCAAGGCAAAAACAAACAAATGATCATGCAAACACCATCGTGCCTACCTCTACGCTTTATGTATCATCTCTATGCCAATACACACTATTAACTAGAGGGAAAAGTATCTGTAAAATCACATACAAAAGGTTCAGAAAATGAGATGTGTTGTTGTGCTTATTTTACTCTCCAGGATCCTGTGGTTTATAAAAATTCTATTCAAACAGTCCTCCAACTTTTGGGAGACGGGATTTTGGTGATCTTTCTCGCACTGCTAGGAATCCCCCTCCTAGAAAGATACTCCCAGTCACGCTACTACACACACACAAAACCTGCCATGTAATTTCAGGGTATTTGCCTCCAATTTCTGAAACCCAGGTGATTGATTTCAGGCACTGGACGTGAGATTAAGAACCTCTGAATTTGAATAACTCCTCTTACTATACTCAGTATTCTATGCTGTCTATTTTAGGCTAAGATAGTTTTTTTTAAGACGATGGCTGTAAGTTTCTTTATGCCATAATTACAGAGAGCCAAATAAAAAAAATAAGAAAATTGTAATTACATAGCTTTTTAAATGCATGGATGAAAAAAAGTAGAAGAAAATACGCCAAAATGTTCAATGTTATGTTAACAGGTGATGGGATGTAAGTTAATTATACTAATAATAACTATTAATACTTCTGTTCCTGCTTTCCAAATTTTCTGTATATGAAATTATATTTCTTATATAATAAAAAACAATTTTTTTAAATTTTAGCATGATGACAGCAACAATAGAAAAATGGTTAAGTAAATTAAAGTACATACATCCATATATCAAAGAACTACTTTGTCATTTTAATTTTTTAAATTATACTTCATTGATTATACTATTATAGTTGTCCTGATTTTTAGCCCCTTATCCCTCTCCACACAGCAACCCCCATTCCCTCAGGCAATCCCCCCACCATTGTTCACATCCATGGGTCCTGTGTATAAGCTTATTGGCTCCTCCATTTCCTATACTGCACTTTACATCCCCGTGACTATTCTGTAACTACCTATTTGTACTTTTTAATCCCCTCACCTCCTCACCCATTCTCTCCCTCCCCAATCCCATCTGGCAACTTTCCAGTAACTAACTTCTCTTGCTTTTAAGAGTCTCTCTTTATCTTTAACTTTGGCATTTTAATAATGATGTGTCTTGGA
Organism: Tonatia bakeri; assembly: GCA_004024845.1. NCBI lineage: Eukaryota > Metazoa > Chordata > Mammalia > Chiroptera > Phyllostomidae > Tonatia > Tonatia bakeri. The sequence goes on from PVIA01004128.1 coordinate 123,980, forward strand.
ATAGGCCTCTTTGCATCCATCATAACTGGGGCTCTGTGCTTCCTGGACTTGCATGTCTATTTCCTTCATCAAATTAGGGAAGTTTTCTTTTATTGTTTTTTTTTTTTTCCAGATAGAGTTCCAATTTCTGTTCTTTCTCTTCTCCTTCTGATACCCCATGAGACAAATGTTGGACCTCTTAAAGTTGTCCTAGAGGCTGTCTACATTATCCTCATTTTTGGATTCTTTCTTCTTCTTTTTGTTCTGATTGGTTGTTTTTTACTTCCTTATGTTTCAAATCATTGATTTGATTCTCAGCTTTATCCACCCTACTGTTGTTCCCCTGTAAATTGTTCTTTATTTCAATTAGCAAATCCTTCATTTCAAACTGGATCTTTTTTATGCTGCTGACGTCCTCACTAAGTTCCCTGAGCATCCTTATAAATAGTGATTTGAACTCTGTATGTCACAGATCGTTTATCTCCATTTTGTTTAGCTCTTTTCCTGGAGTTTTGATGTGTTCTTTCTTTTGAGACATGTTCCTTTGTCTCCTCATTTTGGCAGCCTCCCTGTGTTTGTTTCTATGTATCAGGTAGAGCTGCTTTGACTCCATGTCTTGCTAGTATGGTCTGATGTAGGAGGTGTCCTGTAGGGTCCAGTGGCACAGCCTCCCCTACCACCCAAGCTGGGTATTCGAGGTGCGCCCTTGGTGTTCTCTCCTCCTCTCTTTTTAAAAGCTGTAAGTTAGAGATCAACTTGTGTCCCACAATTTCCTGAGGTAAATGTTGTGCCTACTCAATTTGCCACATACAACACTCAGGAAAATCTCGTTTGAGTATGAACACCTGGTGCCAAGTGTTTGGTGGTGATTTTGCATACATACACACACACACACAATTCATATTACGGTATATGTTAAAAGTAAAACATACTCATCCTCTATGTTTTAACAATCCTACTACATTGTAGGAAAAAAAGGAAATAAAATCTAGGTCACTGAGAAATGAAAGACTGAACTACTTAGTAAACAATCAGTTAAATACCTTCTCTTTACAAAACACAAGCAACAATCTCTGGGCAGTCTAGGTCTACTTATAAAAGAATGTCAAGTTTGTTTGCTCCCACTGGTACTGTTCCACTTTATAGGTTATGAAAACATGACCTAGCATATGAAACCTATTCTGGATTAGAAAGTAATTCTAAAGGCGACTTACTATGTTACCAACCACACAGATAACAGAAATAAATCAGTCGGTTAGGGCTTAAAAAGAACTTATCTTTGGAAGATATATCATGAGAGTTTAAAAACCTATATACTACATACATATCCTTACCTGTGTGCCAGAAAAAATATTAACCAACCCATATATAGTAGGGAAAATGCTATGGCTTGCTAGATTAGAAAAAATCTATGGGTTTCAACGATTTTTCTTCCAATATGCTCCAATTTATGTATCATGACATTAATGGATAGTAGGTAGTACAATAAATAAGCATCGTTTTCTTAGCTTAAAAAAATCTACCTATTTAAATTGATAAAAACCTCAAAGGGCATTTACTCATGAAAGTTATCTCTAGTAGTTAAAATGTTATACTGTTTATGTGGAATTCATTTAGAATGCAAGGATATGACTTACAAATGCCTTTGAATCCTTCACATAAATATGCATGCATGCCATTTATAACAGTAGCCTTGATGAGAACACACTGTAACTGGCTGTGAGGAACGTTTAAGAGGCTCATATTAAAACAGAATATAGAATGGCGGTTAGAAATCACAGAACTGGTGACATGTAACCCTGATAACCTGGTGATAAAAAGTGCAGGCTGTGATGTATAGATGGTGGCAGTGCTACTACTTTGGGACATAAACAGAACAATATTTAGATGAAATTATAAAGCATTATGCAGGTAGTCCAGTATAAAATTAAAAGTTGATATGCCTAGGCCAAGTAAATGCATTTGTATCATGATTCCCACAGACTCATGTATACAATATATAGGAAGAACTCAAGAGTTACTTTAATTACCAAAGAACCACCCCAAATTTTAATATACTATTTCAAATGCAAGAGAAAAAGTTGTTTTTTGTTGTTTTAGTATCTATCTATCTACACACACATTTAATTACAACATTCTCTGAAAGTATCACTTTAAATTGGAAAGGATCAGGTATAATTGTTACTGCAAACACTAAGTTTGAACCATACACAAAATTCTGAGATAAGCTCTACTGAGGATAAAAAGATATGGAAGGCTGATAAAACCTCAGCCTTAGGAGGTTATGATGATATTCAGGGGAAAATTTTTTGGGTTTTTTTTTTTTTTGGTCTAGGATTTAATACATAAGGGTCTCATTCTGAAATTTTATATCAGTACAGGAGAAAAAAGCTTTTAAATGTCTTGTCCTATAAAAACAACAAATAAGCAAACACCAAATACATACTCAGAAAAAGGTGTGAATCAGGAAAGGATATGTAAGGATTTAGTGGGGGCGGGGAAATAACATTAAATATTTCATTTCCATAAAAGTGCTGGTAGGAAGTCAGGGAACTTCTGATCGCTCCCCAGTGGTGTGTTCCTTCTGTCCCTATATCCCTACCCTGAAGTTTTCTAGGAGTGAGTAACACACAGCAACACAAGATAAAAGAATGTGCTTCCTTTTGAATCAGGCAATGCCACAGGAGGAGGAAAAGAATGATTAAGAAAACCCTCGAAGTCCCCCATTAGTTTCAATTGGTAGGAGGACCTGTGGTCCTGGAGATACAAAACTCCCTATCCCTCCCCACTTGGGCAGCAAGCAGATTATAGGAGAAAGAGCTTGTCTGGAAACACAATGACCTATTATATTCAGAATTAAGCTGCTTTCAAATACATGAAATTTTCACCTCCATAAAATCACATTGTTAAGAAATGTAGATCTGAATATACCTACTTCTAGCTGCATACTGGACTGAAAGCATGGAGGGACCTTCAGTTCAACCAAAAAAAAAAACAAACAAACAAAACTATTTCTTATATTAAACAGAATTTTTGTTGCACTGATGAGATTTAAGGAAATAAGAGATATGTCCACAGCAAACCTCCCAATCCCAAACACACACACACACAAATAAGCACAGTATAAACAAACCCTAAGCTGAATTCAAAGCTTTTCTTTTTGAAGATTTTATTTATTTACTTTTAGAGAAAGGGGAAGGGAGGGAGAGAGGGACAGAAACATCAGGGTGTGGTTGCCTCTTGTGTGCCCCCTACTGGGGACCTGGCCTGCAACCCAGGCATGTGCCTTGACCAGGAATCCAACCAGTGACCATTTATTTGGTTTGCAGGCCGATGCTCAATCCACTGAGCCACACCAACCAGGGCTGAATTCAAAGCTTTGGGCATTAAATACTGCAATTAAAAAAAAACAAGTCTTATTGCCCATATCAGTGTGGGAGCTGTATCTGGGGCTCCTTCATTAAGTAAAAATCCCCTGAAGGGAGTGGAAGTGATCTCAAATCTTAGTGCCCTCTGGCTGAAGCAAACACAAATAATCCTCGAAGGATAGCATCCCTAATTTGAGTTCCCAGGTTTCTGCAGATTAAAGTCAATGAAATATAAACTCTCTATCAAAGATAAACAAGGCACAAGGAAATAAACCATTAACATAAATCAAAAGAAACAACGCATGGCAGAATGCAACACATACATATATGTAATATAAATAAAATGAACAAGCAGAAGAGAATATCAAACAACGATATGGAAGATTTGGAGGGGGGATGAAAGATGAAAATATTGAAGTAAAAAGCAAAAGTGTTAAACTACAGATTAGTCACAGGTGAAGGGAATTAATAAATGAAAAACAGATCTCAATACATAAAAGGCAGCCAGTACGACAAGAAGACAGAAAATATGACACATAAAACAAAGATTAAGAAGGATGAAAGAGAGAATGCTACATGCTACAACATACCTGGTTAGGGTTCCTAAAAGGTTAGAAGAGGGACAATGGAGGAAAAACAGTAATTGCAAAGATACTGCCTGGTAATTTTCCAAAATGATAAATGACAATTGACAGACAGAGGAAATACAATATAGCTGTTTGAAGCATATGGAATTGTACATCCAATGATTTAATTTTGTTAATTTCAGATGGATCAACCTATAGCAAGCTAGATACACACAAAAAACCAACACCTAAATTTGCCGTAATGAAAATGCAGAACACCAAAGATGAACTATCTTAAAAGAAACCCAAGAGAGTAGAGATATCACTTACAAAGAAATGACGATTAGGCTGGCATCACATTTTTTAACAGCAAAAATGGAACCCAAATACCAGTGGAATAAATGTTTAACATACTGGCAGAGGGCGGTGAGCACAGGATGTGATATGCAGATGCTGCATTATGGTAACGTACTCCTGACTTCTATGTGTTTTTACTGACCAATGTTGCCTCAATATATTTCATTTAAAAAAGAACTGCCAACTTGAACATGTTCACCTAGCAAATCTTCATTCAAAACAAAGAAGGCCAAAATTATTCTCATATATGCAAAAACTAGGAAGCATTTACTACCAACGGAAGTAAAGTAGAGGAACTTTTTAATACATTTCAGAAAAAAAGGAACAGACTTCTGTTCATAGGACTCATCCTGCTTGGTAACAGAACAAGGCTATAAGATGGGATTAAAAAGATGTGGTATGTTATTTATTTAGAGCCCTAAAAATAGACTCAGAAAATTTGAAAAATAAAGGGATGAAGAAGATATAATGGGCAAATACTAAAAAGATGGAGTAGCTATTTGAATATCAAAACAGACTTTAAGAAAAAAAATGCATTATTGGTGATGAAGAAAGTCATCAGATAATGTAAAACACTAATCAGGAAGATGATAAACAATTACAAATTTATGACTTTAATAAACTGCCTCAATACATACAAGGTAAAAACTGATAAAATTATAGGGATAAGTTGACAAATAAAACATCATAATGGGAGATTTCAAAACACATTACTCGGCTCTCAATAGATCAAAGGCAAAAACCTCAATAAAAGTAAAGTTTGAAAAGTACAATTCAAAGCTTGACTTGCTATTACACACCAGGACCAATCATGAGAGAACCCTGTACCCAACAAGTAGATAAACACATTCCTCTTGAGCACATACAGAAAAATGGGAAAAATTCAGGACATACTAAGTCATAAAATAGAAGTTCAAAGAATTAGAACCATAAAAACATATTTTCTAGACACAATACAATTAAATAAGATGATAAGAGCAGAAGAATCAAACAAATTAACTCTTTTAAAAACACCTTAGAACAACTCATGGTCAATAAAAAGATAATCATGGAAATTAAGATATGACTAAAAGATAACAAAAATGATAGTTGAATAAGTATGTAAAATTCAAAACACTAATGAGAACTTTATCATCATAAATGCTTATGTTAGCAAAAAAAAGGTAACTGTAACTCATTCAGGTTCAGCCTCAGAGCTGACAAAGTCAGGAGGTAGGAGGGATGATCTGCACAAAACTCAAAGAAAGCAAAATAAAGGAAATAATAAAGAGGCCAAATTAATAAACTAGGACACAAAACTAATGGGTGGACCAAAAAGTTCATTTGGTTTATTTTCCATAAGATGGCTCTAGTAGTGCTTAGTTGCTTTAATGTCATTCAAAACAATTTTTTTAGATTGTATTGTGACAGCTGTCTTATCAGCATGCATTTAAAAACAATTGATCAAAATTGGTGAATTCTTGTGTAGCCATTTTAACATTGAAGGAGGAAGAAAATAAGCAATGTTTTGGCACATTATGTTTTATTATTTTAAGGAAGGTAAAAATGCAACTGAAATGCAAAGAAAAGATTTGCACAGTGTATGGAGAAGGTGCTGTGATGGATCAAACATGTCAAAAGTGGACTGCAAAGTTTCGTGCTGGAGATTTCTCATTGGAAAATACCCCATGGTCAGGTAGACCAGTTGAAGTTGACAGTGATCAAATCAAGACATTAATTAAGAACAATCAACCTTTTACCATGGGGGACATAGCTGACATACTCAAAATATCCAAATCAATGAAGTTATTGGTGAAAATGAAAAATATGTCTTATTTTACAGGAAAAAATATGTGGACTTTTTGGCTAACCCAATATAATAAACAGGATTGAAAAACCCAAATGCTGATTCTTTGAAAACTTAACAGAGACTGTGAAACTTGCTCAAGAGTTCATGGCTAATACATGGAGGAGCCAAAATTAAAATCTAGGCAGTCTATCTCCATAGTCCAGATTCTTAATTACCTCAAAAGTGTTACGTATAAAAGAAAACACTGCGTCCTGGCTGATGTGGCTCAGTGGATTGAGCATCGGCCTGCAAACCAAAGGGTTGCTGGCTTCATTCCCAGTCAGAGCACATGCCTGGGTTGCAGGCCAGGTCCCCAGTAGGGGGTGCATGAGAGGCAACCACACATGATGTTTCTCTCCCTCTCTGTCTCCCTCCCTTCCCCTCTTTCTAAAAATAAGTAAAAAATTCTTAAAAAGAAAAACACTGCAATATTTGACTATATTAATCATTGATATCTATGCATCATGAACACTATAAGGCAAGACCTACATGGCACACATAACTGAGAGAAGATTAGTGTTCAGAATACATAAAACTCCTACAAAGTAATAAGAAAAGGATGACAGCCCAATAAACAAATGGAGAAAAGACTCTTAAAAGCATTTCCCAGAAAAGAAAACAAATAATCAATGAGCACATGAGAAGACAATCATAAGTAATCCAGGAAATGCAAAATAAAAATACAATGTGATGTAATTACCAATTTGTCACTTTGTAAAGTATACAATTGTCTATAATCACTATGCTGTATAGCTAAAACTAATACAAAATGATAATGTAAACTGTAGTTGAAAAATAAAATTAAAAAATACAATACAATGGTTATTTTATGTGAGGTAGATTGACAAAAATTAGAGTCTGATAATACCAAATGTGGACAAAGAGGCAGATTTCTGACACACAGCCAGAGGAATAGACACTGATACAACTCCATGGAAAAATACCTAGGCACTATCTGGTATGAACGTTTATATATCCCATGGCTCAGGAATTCCATTCCTAGATATGTATCCTAGAGAAACCCTTGAGTATGTACATTCTAAACACATAAAAGGATATTTATTAATCAAAGCAAAAACTAAAACTATGGGGTGTCCATCACAAGAAAAATGAAAAATATATTGTGGTATAATCACAATGTATGATTCACAATATATAACAATGAAAATAAACTATAATTTTACACAAGAAAGATGATATTTTGAAACATAATATTGAGTAGAAAAAAGAATTTACAGTATGATTCTATTTGTAAAGCTCAAAAACAGGCCAAACTGACTACATCATTCAGGTAGTAAGTAGATAGGCAAGTAGAATGATCATAAGAAAGTAGAACAACAAAGCATATGCAAATACTAAATCTTAAGTAAGTCTTATTTTTGTCTAATTGTTATCTTTCATTCAAGTTCCACCTTAGCAAGAAACAAGAGAACCAATGGCAATCTTACCTGCAGAAACACTGAGGGAGCTCCCCTTGACCGTATAGAGGGAACAAAAACGGGGTGTTGCCGTACCGCCCAAGACAGTGCAGAAAATTTTTGGTAGCTGTGAGACCATCTACCGTACTGCTGGTTGTTTCTGATGTCATTGCAATGGAATGCAGAACAAAATATTGCAGGTTGGGAGTTAATTTTTGAGTTTTTAAATATTCAGAAAATGTCATTTCCTCATATGCTATGAAAAAGAAAGGTAAAATTTTCTGTTAAAATCAGAACTAAACTTCAATTGACACCACTACACAAAAATTATATCAGTTCTGTTTAAAAGTCTTGGAAAAGGACATAACCGGGAATATTACATTTTGGACAGAGAGCAATAATTTTGGGGGGACAAAAAACTAAAAATTTTATTATACTGATTGGATTGATGGCACAGTTTTTAAGCTTTAAATGATGAACCTTTGTTTAGTATTTTACAGATTTAAAAAGTAGAAAAGCGCCCTGACTGGTGTGGCTCAGTGGATTGAGTGCGGGCCTGTGAACCAAATGGTTGCTGGTTCTATTCCCAGTCAGGGCACACGCCTGGCTTTCAGGCAAGGTCCCCAGTAGGGGGCACATGAGAGGCAACCACACATAGATATCTGTCTCCCTTCCTTCCCCTCTCTAAAATATATATAAATGAAAAAAAATACTTTGAAAAAAAGTAGAAAAGCATTAAATAACTCATTAACCATCACAATAGTTTTCCAGGCAACTGTCTTATTTTATCATTAAAAGTGCAGAATAATGCCGATAATTGTACTTTGAAATATTAAATATGACAAATGGTAAACTTTTGATTAAAGTGACAGAGCAATACATGATTTTTTGAAGCATATATTCCTTATTAAAACTAAGAACACTGAACTGACTAAAAAGTAATAAAACTAATTTCTTTGTGGCCAGTAAACTCAGTCTCACTGCCTTATAATCACAACACAAAAGGCAAGGGATCTGTGAAAAACTATTTCTTGAAACCAAGAAAAGGAAAAAAATGTAATTCGATGGTTAATGGTAGGAAATACATTTCCGTGACAAAAGACAAAAAAATTATGGAAATTATTTATATAAACTAATAAGAATTATAAAAATTTACTGAGATAATGTTTATACCACTGTGGAGAAGAATTTGGCACTATCTGATGGACTTGCAGCTTTAAGAGCAAGAGCTAGACTTTTTAAATTGAATTTGCTGGGGTGACACTGGTTCACAAAAGCATATAGGTTTCAAGTGTACAACTCAACAAAACATCAACTGCATATTTAGTAAAAAAAATACTGCTATAGTTCTCATTATAACTTCATAAATGAGTTGTCAATAATATCTTGTTATTTTGGATAACTTTTCCAGTCCAGTGTGCCCTTAAAGTATGAACCGCTGTTACTAATGTGGTCTATTCAATTTTCAACAAGCGAAGAAGGAACTGGCCCCAGATCACACAGTGAGATGGGTCAAAGCCAAGTCAGAAACCGTGTCTTTTCCCAATCCAGCAGTCGAGTCTCTTTTTTTAAATCAATCAAAATGAATAATTCAATATTTCAAGCACAATTACTGATGAAAAAGAAATAATGAACAATGCAAATGACTACAGTAGTTACTCCATAATCCAAGAATCCATTTTCCATGATTTCAGTTACCTATGGTCAACCAAAGTCCGAAAATATTAAATGGAAAATTCCCCAAATAAGCAATTCATCAATTTTAAATTGTACACAATTCTGAGTAGTATGATGAAATCTTGCACTGTCCTGATGCGCCTCACCCCATCCCACCATGGAGAAGAGTTACCCAATGGCCCAGCATAGTCACACTGCATAGGCTGTCTGTTAGTCACTCTGTAGACAGCGCAGTTAGCAAATCAAATATCTCAGTGCCACAGTGTGATACTCTTATTATACTTAATAAGAGTAGTGATGTTAGAAATTTGTACATGCCAAAGAGAAACCATAAAATGTAAATAGGTATAGGAAACAACCTAGTGCATATAGGTTTCAGAACTATTTGTGATTTCAGGCATCCACTGGGGATCTTAGAACATATTCCCTGTAAATTGGGGGAGGGGGAAAATCCTGTATCATCTATGAAGCACCAGTTGACAAAAATATTTAATTAACAAGAATAAAACTTAACACACAGTACAGCGTTTCCTCAATGACAAAAATGTTCTATACCTGCACTATGGCCATAATAGTTACTAGCCACATGTGGCTACTGAGTGATTGAAATGTGGCTAGTGTTGCCCTGGCTGACATAGCTCAGTGGATTGAGTGCAGGCTGCAAACCAAAGCATCACAGGTTCGATTCCCAGTCAGGGCACATGCCTGGGTTGCAGGCCACGGCCCCCAACAACGGCACATTGATGTTTCTCTCTCTCTCTCTTTCTCCCTCCCTTCCCTCTCTAAAAAATAAATAAATAAAATCTAAAAAAAAAGAAAGAAATGTGGCTAGTGTGATTGAGGAACTGAATTTTAAATTGTATTTAATTTTAATTAATTCAAGTTTAAACAGCTACATGTTGTTAAAGGCTAATATAGTGAATAATGCACAGTAAGAATGTATTTTGAATGAAAAATAAGTGGCTCCCTACATCAGAGAAAGCATATTAAAATAAGAAAGCTCAAATAACAGGCCCTGGCTGGTGTGGCTCAGTGGATTGAGCATGGACCTGTGAACCAAAGGGTCGCTGGTTTGATTCCCAGTCAGGGCACATGCCTGGGTTGTGGGCCATGTCCCCAGTATGGGCATGTGAGAGGCAACCACGCATTGATGTTTCTTTCTCTCTCTATCTCCCTCATTTCCCCTCTCTCTAAAACATAAAATAAATAAAATCTTTAAAAATAATAACAATAATAGGAAAACACAATGAAAAGAAAAGCAATACCTTTATATTCATCAGGATGCTTTTCATACTCCATACAAAATGTAAGAAACTTCATTAGCATTCGCTTTTCTACCATAGTAAGTTGTTTGCTACTGAAGACATCTGCTCTTGAACAAGGAACCTGAAACACGTGATTTCAAGTTAAGAAACTACTTCCTAGTGATAAACAAGGATTCCAAAGTACATTGTTTTCCTTAAACTATAACAAGATTATTATTTTCATTCTAGTCAGGCTGTTTCATGTTCTCTTCCATCAGTTCTAATGGCACCTCTGTTGACTTCAGAGCTAATTAACTTGTGAGCTCTTCCTACTTAATTTTCCAACTTGCTCCTTATGCCATTAAAAGGCCAATGGCATGTCACCAGTAACTAGCAAATGACAGCTCAGATCCAGCAATGCTGCCCAAAATTAACATTTTCTTGACACCAGCATCAAGCTGCAGAAGAACTCATGAGAAAACTAACACACTTTAATGGAGCAATCTCTTACCATTTACATTTGTAAATCATCAAATGGGACAAGGATTTTCAGCTTTACTAGGAAAATAATCTGATTTTGCTCCTCCTTCCAAAGCAAACCATCATTTAAGCTCATATCCAGTAACAATAGATGATCAGCATAGTACCTGTTCCACTCTTCCTTCTCGAAATGCAAGAATCCTGGTAATATTTTTGAACTCTGCATAGCGACTGACATTAGATTTTATTAGAAGATCAATTAGCAGTCCTCGAGAATACAGCAGCTGTACAAAGAAAATAGTTTATAGCATGAAATAAATGGTGAAATTGTAGAAAATCCATAAACACTAACTACAGGCATACAGTTGCTATATTTTGAATTATTTGTACAATTTGTACACCTGAATTATTTGTAAAAAGCATTAAACCTATTAATATTATAATTCATAACATATTCCAGGATTACAATTGATTATCTGAAATTCAAAATCCACAAACCTCTGGAATCGAAAGTTTTTACGTAACTGGTTTGGCAACCAAACCCAACCCAAATGGATATAAGATATAAAGTTCTTCTACTTTTGTCCTACTTAATCCATCTGACTGAAGAAATATTAATGTGTTTAATTACAGAGTACCTCTTCAGACCCTGCTAAGGATGTTACATCACATACAGCATATCAGCACATACACCATATTACTTTCTAAAATACATATTTATTGAATTTACTGGGTGACGCTGGCTAATTAAATTACACAGGTTTCAGGTGTACAATTCTACAACACATCACCTGTATGCCTCGTATTGTACTGTGTATTTACCTCCCCAAGTCAAGTCTATGTCCATCATCATTTATCCCACCTTCACTCTCTCCTACCTCCCCCACCCACCTTACCTCCTAGTGATCACCTTACTGTAGTCTGTGCCTATGAGGATTTTTTTTTTTTTTGGTTAATCTAACATATCGCATTTGGCTGTGTATAATGCACTCCCATGTATAATGTACACCCACGTTTTTGGCCCAAACATTTAGGGAAAAAAATCTTTCATTATAATTTTTTAATTCAATTTTTATTTACATATAAAACCAATGATCATATTCCAGGCTATTACTGTGCATATGGACATCATTATTGCTTTCTAAACTATGCTTTTAATGCATGAGCATCAATAAAAGAATTAAAAACATTTATATAGATACGGAATTAGTACTACCCATGTATAATGTGCAGCCTTATTTTGCCCACAAAAATTTGGGGGGATTATACATGACAAAATACAGTACATATTTTTCAATTTGAATACCAGAACATACCAGGACCCTAGGGTTTTGGATACGGAACCACAGCCTTATCTATGGCCAGATGCTCATTAAGAAGAAAGGAGCTCACTGGACCTTCTCGTCAATGAAACGAGAAAAACACTGATTATACATTTCCATCGAAAGAGTAAACTTATAAGGTTCCTCTGTAATGCCAACAGTCTAGATTGACCTGAGGTATGTCTTTCTCGAGAAGAGAGGATGACTGGTATTGCCAGTATGCATGTGAGGATTGGTTTAATCCTTCAAGGTCTCTCATAACCAATGTGAGAGAGACAAAAACAAATTCAACAGTACTAACACGTCTGAAACTTAACCATATGGTTAAATGCAACAGATTTGACTATTTTCTATATTGAAATACCCTTAAGTGACAATAACTGAATAAATGTTAAAAATTTAAATATTACACCTTAAATAAGGAAGGAAATTTTTTAAAAAATTAGTTCTACTACACAGAAAAATGGAATTTCAAAATCTAAACCATTAGTATGAGTATCCAAGAGGCCAGTAAAGAATTTCTGATAATCAATTATCAGTGAGCTGAATTTAATCGACTACTTATTATATTAGTCCAGTATTATAAAGAACAAAATAAACATTTGTTTTTTTTTAATTAATCCAATCCCACTGATGACATTATGGCATGTTATTCTACTACTTTCAGCCTAATACACAACACAACTGATGTAAGCCCATGTTTGAGAATATGTCACCAAGTCGTACTTCTGTAATTACAGTTTTAAAAGGTGCTTCAAATAATTCAATTGTTTAAAAATACTCGAGATTCAAAGATCCCTCAGTGGTCATAATCATTTCACAAATATGAATGCATCAAACATAAAATGTATGTACAGTTAATGAAATCTAGTAAAGCTTAAGATTTAATGCCAGCTTTAAAAATAATGCATTTAGGATATTACTCAAGAGCGAAAACAAATTTCAGTGAAAACTCTTCTAAATTTTGTCTGAAGCTTAGGAATAACGATTCTGTTACCATATTTAAACTTGAGCCTCCTTTGCATCACTCACTAAGTGATCTACCACAGCAATTTCACAGTGGTGTGAGGCTAAAGAAGACTTCGATTTGATTAAAAGAATGGGAACTAGATTTAATAATAATTTTTGCTTTACATGGCATGTTGTTTTCATAATTAGAAAGGGCATGAACACTTTTACAAATAAGTTTTAACTGTGAGAACCTCACCTTTGATCATTTTGCCTATTAGTCTAAGCAGTATAACACTATAAAGTATTTTATGTAACTAACTTACCCTAGGCTACAAGATCACTTTTTACTAGGTTGCCTGCATGTATGTGTTCTGTAAACTGTAAAGCACTGCATCAGACAGAATGCTAAGTATGGAGACAGCAAACTGAACTTTAGGAAAAAGGAGGGCAGGTGATAGATATCTGGCAATAATCCTAAGCTTAGATGTAATACTTACAATGATTAGAACAGATAAAATTTCCAAGGCATGACTGATTGCCGCAATGTCATAGAATATAATGCTTTCCACACAGTAGGCACTCAGTAAATGTTGTCTGAATGACTAACATTAAAAACATGATTATAAACCTCTTGTATCACTATATTTATACATTCTTTAGCTACTCCTGCTTTTGTAGGATGAGGACAGTAAATCATCATTGGTTATTTAAGTGCATGAACCCATGAAAACTATGCAGAACAAAGTACACCTGCCTTGATGCTTCTCGACATGCTTGCTTTTAATTTACACTAACAGAACCACTACTATGAACCATTAAACTCATAGCTATACCCAGAAATCTCCTTCAGAGTCTCCTGAAATGTCTTACCATCTAGCTAACTCTCTCCCCTTCCACTACAATCATCCTTCATTTTCTCATACAAGTAAATAGTTTCCTACGCTAATTCCAAACATGAAAAAGCCACGTTTCCTACCACTTTCCTTTGCAAGATTTATACTGTATTTCAGTTACCCTAAGGGTTAGAGACTTTTATGAACTAGCCTTCATACTTAACCATTATTTACTTCATTGTTTATTTAAGTAAGGCATTCCACATTTCAAGCAACTTAAAATGAAATTTTCAAAACAAAACCTATTTGTTAGTGGACAGCTGGCCGTTTTTTTGTTTTGTTTTGTTTTGTTTTGTTTTGTTTAAAAAACCATTTCCTGCTCATGGGAACAAGAGGACTATTAGTGAGCTATGATTAAACTTCCACCCACAAATGAATGGCAAAGGGAACATGGGAAGAAGGTGGGGGAAAATAGATAGGGAGAAATATGCAGTAGGAGCAGAACCGATTCAGACCCAGAGAGTTATGTGACAGAAAAAGACAATGGAGAGTAAAAAGATACTCATATTTTCAGGCATCAAGTTCAAAGACAGCAGCAGTGTGGGGATATAGGATTGTATCAGCAAAATGTGAGGAGCGTGCAACTAGTCCCTCTCCTTACTCTCTAACTTGGAACTTGAGGAGAGCACATTAAGTTGAAAAGCTTAGTTTTGTGGGTAGACTGATGTTATTCACTACCCTCCCCTACTTCCTTTCAATTTCTCATTGTTTGCCCTCAACTAATATACTTGGTGTCTGTTCCTTTATATTTTCACTCTGCCCTATAAGCTTAACTCTTTAAGGCCATTATCCTTTATACTAGTGGTTTTGTATTCTTTGCACTAAATGAGTCTTGTTTCAATAAACCCAAATGCAACATTGTAGCCTCCCAAGACTAAGACACTGACCTAACACTAGAGTTAAGTGTGGGAATATAACCAAAGGTAACAGCATTCTTTCCAGCCTCCCTGGCTCCAGGCTCTCACATGTGTGAACAGAGGATTTCCAAAACTACATCAGGTTTTTTTCAGAATGTTCATTACCACATAGATGTTAAGACAGTGACTATATATAAGGGCTAAAAATAAGTTCACTTAATAGAGTGACTACACATAACCTGAATCTGTGATTAGAATTATTAAAATTTTTCTCTTGATAGAATTCATATCTATGCAGTAGGAGAATATTAGGTTGGGCCTTGTACTCCACGACAAAAGTATCCTTTGTGATCTAGTGCTGAGCATTTTTAATGTTTTAAACCTATATTTAAAGATATTTAACTGGATTACAAATTGTTGGCTACTGTATCTTTATAAAATAAATGTTCTATACTTCAGACAATAAAATGATAAAAATTGGCAATTTGTTTTTAAAGATTTTATTTATTTATTTTTAGAGAGGGGAGGGAGGGAGAAAGAGAGAGAGAGAGAGAGAGAGAGAGAGAGAGAGAGAGAGAGAGAGAGAGAGAGAGAAACATCAGTGTGCGGTTGCTGGGGGACATGGCCTGCAACCCAGGCATGTGCCCTGACTGGGAATCGAACCTGCAATGCCTGGTTCACAGCCTGCGCTCAATCCACTGAGCCACACCAGCCAGGGCAAAATTGGCAAATTTTTATAAAAATCATTTGAAAATTAGTGTTGTTGCCTGGTAAGATGGGTGAAAGTGGTCCTTACCTTTGATACCAAATCGATATTAAACCTCCTGCCTTCTTTAACAATTTGTGAGTATGTAATCCTATTTTTCTTTGGTTGTTCTACGATGTCTTCTGCTGCAGGCACAGGTTCACTGGTTTCCTCCGACGTTGACTGCACACAAGTGTTATCATCACAATGGTTCACGCTCTCCCCTGTCACATCAGCATCATGCACTTCCAGGGCTGTCTCTGGATCCATGCTGGGAGTCTGGTCTCTGGGCCCCTCACAGCTCACAGTGCTTAATGACTCGCCTGCTGGGGGCTGGCAGGCCAAATCTGCAGCTGCTGTGGAGCCCACAGATGCCACCGAGGCGTGGTTTTTCTGCAGTGCGCCAGCCTCCTCAACACCTTCCTGCAAATTCTGACTAATGAGAAATTATAATAATAATCAACACCACGTTTTTGACCACTGTACTTGTCCCACTTTTACATTTTAACTTTTAATGGCAATTTTTATTTCTTCATGCCATTTGCTCTTATCAAGTTCTCTGTGTGTTTTGCCTTCTGTGAGCCACACAGCAAATATTCATCTATTCTGGTTTTAATATTTACAATAGGAAACATAACATTTGAAAAATACACAAACAGTTCAGGGTAGGCAGGCTGGTCATATGTACATTTTGGGGAATTTAAAGCAGACAGTGGAACTGTATTTTCGAAACAAATCAAAACAGTGCTCATGACCACAGCCTTCTGAATAAACAAAGAGCAGTTCAAACCCTCACCCTATGACTAGGAAACTCCGTGAACTTAGTCAAATTATTTATCCTCTCTGACCTAGATACCCCATCTATAACACAGAGCCATCATCCCTCGATACCATAGGTGGCTAATACCACCTCCCTCACAAGATTGTCCTGAAGATCAAATAAAGTATAACATGCAAAGAACCAGGCACAGAGCAAATGACCGATGCTGGAAGTTATCAAAGATTATTATTATTGGGGATGTGACAGAGCTAGAAAAAAGTGTCATGAAAGTAGAAATTGGCTTTTGACAATTTCCATATTCTTTCCTACTGTACTTTAAGTATCAGTGTCTATTACTCTACTGGTAGCCCCACTTCCAAAGTTACGACTAGATTAACACTCTCAGCTCATTATTGCCTTTACTGACATCCACTCTTCCTGCATCAATGTATGTCTCCATGACTTTAAAAAAAAAATTTCATTATTTATTTATTTATTTTTAGAGAGAGGGGAAGGGAGGCAGAAAGAGAGGGAGAGAAACATCAATGTGTGGTTGCCTCTCGCACACACCCCCCCTACTGAGGACCTGGCCTGCAACCCAGGCATGTGCCCTGACTGCGAATCGAACCAGTGACCCTTTGGTTCACAGGCTGGCACTCAATCCACTGAGCCACACCAGCCAGGGCTCTCCACAAGGTTTCATCCTTCACAGAACCTGCATTTTCAGTGAGTTGCCTTGCTGGTCAGCGCTGCTCAGCAATAAAACTGCCTTATACCTCAGAGCCATGGGGAAGCAAGCATCTGCTAACTGACTGCTCAAGAACTAACAGTGACTCACATCTGTTAGAATGGCTATTAGAAGACAGGTAATAATATGTGTTGGAGAGGTTGCGGAGAAAAAGAAACCTTTGTTTACTGCTGGTAGGAATGTTAAGTGGTGCAGCCACTGTGGAAAACAGCATGGCAGTTCCTCAGAAAATTAACAGAGTTACCATATGACCCAACAATCTCTCTTCTGGGTATCTACCTGAAAAACTTGACAGCATATATCCACAAACCCATATGCACCCCTATCTTCATTGCAGCATTATTCATGGTGGCCAAGACATGGGAACAAGTGAAGTATTTTTCCATAGATGATTGGATAAAGAGGATGTGGAACGTACATATGCACAATGCAATATTACTCAACCATAAAAAAGATGAAATACTACCATTTGCAACAGCATGGATGGATCATGAGAATATCATGCTGAGCAAAATAAGTCAGATAAAAAAAGCTAGGAAACATATGATCTCATTCATATGTGGGATACAAAACTGAAACTCAAAGACATACAGCAGTGTGGTGGTTACCAGAGGGAAGGGAATGGGGGTAGTAAAAGGTAAAGGCGGTCAAATATATGGTGATGGAAGATGATTCGACCTTGGGTGGTGGGCACACAGTGCAATATACAGATCATGTATCATACAAATGTGCACTTTGATACTATTAACCAATGTCACCCTACTATATTTAGTAAAAAAATAAAATACAAAAATTTGTTTAAAAAAATCTAAACCCTACCACACAAAATCTTCCTCTCTGTGACTTTAAACCAAATCACCTTCTTTATGTACTAGATAGGACCCAGCCTCATGGCTCCTACCTCCAACATGGCATCTCCACTTCCTAATTTATCAAACTCTGATCTCCGGGTTTGGGCCCATATCATTTGTTCATTCTGGGACAGTCTTTCTACACCCCATAACATCATAACTGCACCATCACTAAACAAGGACATACTTCAACAATCCATTCACTCTAAGAAAAAGTTTAAATTTCACTTTGGACAACTCATCCCTAACTCAATGATTCTCATCATTCTATTACTTCATGCCCCCATAATATGGACATGAAGTTACCTTGTATCTGTTTATCAGTTCCTTTTTCACAGGCATCTCTTTGTCCAGGACATACTTTATATTTCAAATCATACTTTAATTCTCAAGGGAGGACCTAGCATCTCTTCTTGTATGTTCCTCATAACACCTCCCGCTCTGCTCAGTAACCGTGCTAATAGATGCTCAATGAATAAATAAATGGTTTGTACATGTAAATATGAAAGGTATTTTTAGAAAAGGCAAAAAATTAGACCAGGAAAAAATCAGTAAATGGTGGATTCACAAGTCTTGGTTCACTGCAAGAGGGCCTTATTAAAATTAATACAATAAATATTGCAATGAAAAGGGTACGATGAAAGAATAAAATAACTTATTAAATATGTCAAGAAATAAGATGCCATGGTATTTTTACTGTTATAACCTAGCAATTTTAATTAAATATAATGAAAACAAACTTGGCATTATTAATATTACCACAATACTTTTCAGATCTTGGAAACTACTGTCAGGAAAGTTCTAGCCCTAAATGCAGTACTTTGCACTTATTAGGCAACTCACAATGTCTGAGGTTCCTGATGTACAAAATGGAGACCACTCCATGTGCCTTACCTTTCACGAGGCTGTTGCAAGATAAATGAGCTACCATATATGAAAAGTATTGTATAAACACGAAAAGCTTAGTCAAACATAAAGTATTAATCAAATGTAAGATACTGTAAAACATCCCACAGTTAACAACAAGCAATGCAAAACAGGAGCACCTAGGTTTTCTGACACTCACTGAAAGTTCTCTGACCACATAACCGCCAATGGCACCAGTGACATTAGTGACATTTGGGATGAAAGGTGATGATATGAAATGTGATGTGTATATACCATACAAAATTGTTCGTGCTCCGTATCCACTTTCACTGTTTTGAAAATCAACAAACCAAAGTGTGTTACATGAGGGATCTAAAGTAACAACTTTCAGCAAAAGTTCCATCCATAAAGATAAAGCTGAGAGATGACAGGATAATTAATTATACTTTATGGATAAGACAGAATATGGCGACTTGTCCTATTATAGACCACAATGATGACACCATGGAGATTGATCTACTCACTGGCTATCTCTATTGCACTCTGAGAAAGGGGACTTTGCAGAGTGAATGGAATGCACTAACCAATGTCGGACAATCTGAAAGCTAAAAGCCAAAATACTTAAATAAAAGTGTCAATGTGAGGAAAGGAGTTATTCTTTGTGAATTCATCTGACATGCATAAGCTATTCAGCTCACTGTTCTCAACATCAGAATTCGGTGAAATCCCTAGCACTACATAAAACTTACACACTAAAAACACAGTAGGGGCCTTACTTTCCATGAACAACCACCACAATATTTTTGAAGTTCTGTCAAAGTTGAATGTAATACCTAACCAGAAGGCATAAAGGCACCAGAAATCTTCAAAACTTAAACTCCACTCCATTCCTAAGTAAGCAAAATTCTATTCATCTATCTTTCCAAACAGGATAGGAAATGGAGTAGCCAAAGAACTTATACACATGACCCATGGACATGAATAATGATGGGAGGAATGGCCTGAGGGAGTGGGGGGTGCTGGGTTGAGGGGGGCAAAGGAAGAAAAATTGGGAAAACTGTAATAGCGTAACCAATAAACTATCATTGAAAAAAACTCAAATTTAGCCCTGGTTGGCGTAGCTCAGTGGATTGAGTGCAGGCTGCAAACCAAAGCATCACAGGTTCGATTCCCAGTCAGGGCACACGCCTGGGTTGCAGGCCACGGCCCCCAGCAACCGCATATTAATGTTTCTCTCTCTCTCTCTCTCTCTCTCTCTCTCTCTCTCTCTCTCTCTCTCTTTCCCCTTCCCTCCCTCCCTCCCTCCCTCCCCTCTCTAAAAAATAAATAAAATCTTTAAAAAAATCTTTAAAAAAAACCCCCTCAAATTTAAAACAATATTGGTGTCTTAAAATTCTTTAAAGAGGATAATTCAACTTTTGGAAACAAACTTCAGAACAAAATAATAACTCGATTTTATTAATTTTAAAATATTTGAAAAGTATACTAGAAAAACACATTTGCTGGCTGAAAATAAATGTCACTGGATTACATGATCTCAAAGGAAAGTTTAGAGTTCTAAACTGATACTATAATTTTAACATATAAAGTGAAAATCTGTATCATTAGTTCTTATAAAAACTTTCAATAAAACAGATTTCACAAATGAAATTTAAGGTCATTTATATTGCTACTTTGAATTTCAAAGGCCATTCACAATACAGTATAGCAATATTTTTGAGATAATTTTACCTCATTGCAACTGCTGAATACTGCTTATATAATGCATTTTTTACTAACTGCCAAAAATTATATATAAGCCTGAGAATTTGGGGGGTATAAATTCTGATATTATCTAGTATTGCTTATTAATTAATGGTAGTAACAAAAGAACGCCTTGAAGTGAATGTCTTATTAATGCCTTGTAACAGTCACCCTTTTAGATGAATCAAATGAAAAATTACCAGCCAGCTGGTTAATTTATTCAGCACAGGTGTTCACTATTTATTTTTCAGGCCTTTGCACCTTTTCTCCCCAGTACAGCTTGCTGCAGAGATTGTATTCTTTTACTCTGATGTATATACTTTGTTGTAAGCCCATTCATTTCTGATTTACACAGTATATGTTATACTGCTACCCAGCTGTTTATTCCTGCAAATAAATGTTTATGGTTACTCATAAGAGTTACAAAAATCACACTATCCAAAAGTTATTGTTCCAGAAAATAGTAATATAAAAAAAAACTGTAATCAATTTTGAATTGCTGCAACATAATATATTGGCAGATATATTTCCTATTTATTACCAACTTAAAATGTTAATGCATACTATAGAATACAGCTCAGATATGAACCTCTTATCACCTTCTGCAAAAAGAAAATTTCCTAAGGTGGGATACAGCAGGTACTGTTGCTTGCCTACTCAAAACCCATTAATTGCCCTCTTTCTCACTGCCCTAACGGCTGGAATTTTGTTCCAGTATCAGGCAGAATGTGCCCAGAACTAGGGGATGGATCATGTCTCATCAAAGCCAATTCCTGAAATTGTACTGATCTTTGCTAGGCACTGCTTTTGCCGTGAGCAGGTAGGTTATCTAGTTTCAGCCAAAGACACAAGGGAGAGGCAGGTGGGGTTTTTGGTCAAAATTGTCTAGCAGAGTAATAACAAAAAAAAAAAAAGCATGCACATGTTAGAAAAAACTCTCCCACTTCCTTTCATGTTTAGAGATTTCTGTTGTGTGAAAACCTCTTTGGAATCATGGCAACCATACTCTCCATCATCTAGTCTGGAGAGAAGGCTAAGAGCAGTGCAGAGCAGCTACTCCAGCATGCTGATTGGGATGAAGATGTTCAATTAACAAATTATGCCATGACCAACCTACTGATCTACTCACCTGCTCCCATGATGGCTGGCCCACCTGCCTAGCCAGCTACTTGTTTGAACCATTTTTAGCTGGGCACTGTGTCACTTGCAGCCTAAAACAAACTTATCTGCACATAGTATTAAACAATAGCTTCCTCTGAACTGTAAAAAGTATAGCATTTTGGATTACTAGTAGAATGTATGCTTTGGTATCAATCCACTGGACTTGGCTCATCTGCAAATCTAAGACCCAAATTTTTACCCTGCTTTAGCATTATCATGCCAGAAAAGGGAAAACGATGTTCAATATCATACAAAAAATAGGACAGGAAAGGTACAAGTTCTTGTTGATATTTTAGAAATATAAAATCTCATGCCATCCTGGGAACCAAAGGGTCGCTGGTTCGATTCCCAGTCAGGGCACATGCCTGGGCTGCAGGCCAGGGCCCTACTGGGGGGGCACGTGAGAGGCAACTACACATTGACATTTCTCTACCTCTGTTTCTCCTTCCCTTCCCTTCTGTCTAAAAATAAATAAAATCTTTAAAAATAATTGAAAATCCCTTCTTACTAAGGAAACTATGTGGCATTAGGCAATTAACAGGCAGCAATTTTCTACCCAAAAATTGTTTACATTTGTGTGACTTAAGTGTGAATTAATGTATTGAGCCTCTTCATAACCTGTTGACTATTTCAAACTAGAATTAGAAGATGCTTTTTGCTCCCCCACATAAACAAAATCATCCCAGAGCACACAACCACAGTCGTGACAGCTAAAGGGTACTTAAAGGCACTCATCCCTTATGTTCCTAACAGCAGGAGGTAGGCAGGCATGTTGATTCTCCATCATAGATATGACTACTTGACAATACTAGACAGCATTCTAGTAAATTATAAAAAGTAAATGCAGTTAGGTGCTAGTTTTCACAAAGGCAATAGTTCGTGCACTTGGTGGAGTGACTCCCTTGATGGGCACATGTGTATTTATCTGTTGCATGAAATACAACAGGATCCCAGGAAAGCAGCTCGAGTCGTTGAATTAGACAGACTTGGAATGAAGTCTTTGCTCTTCTACCTCTGCCTCCAACCAACCTTCAGATTATCTGTAGGTAAAATATAGCTATGACTCATGCACACTGCCATGGCACAGACTACATAAAATTGAATGAAATAAAATATGTGAAGCACCAGGTTACAGCAATTGTGTATATGTATGTATAATATCCATAAATGTCTCTATAAACCTAATAAAATAGTAAAAGATAAAAAGATAAACAAAATAGAAAAATAAATAGTGTAAATTATATTGTGAATGAATAATGTTGTTAAGCTTTGTTGTTATTATTGATTTTCCACAATATTCTTGATCAGAGAGTTAATGTATTTTAGAAAGGCTTGGAGACTGTGAGAGGTTCAATGGTTATGTGAGTTTATTGAATAATATTTACAACAAATAAGCCCATTTCTAAAGCAAAAAATTTATTTTGCACACCATTTTTAAATAATTAAATGCTGAAGGCATTTTTTTTTCAAAAACTTGCCATTAGTATTTTTTCCATTATATATATGTGTGTGTGTGTGTGTGTGTGTGTGTGTGTGTGTGTGCGCGCACGCGCCAGGTCTGTCCAGAAAAATTCCAGCCACTGTTAATATAATGAGAATGATTTGCACGACATAGATGTACCAAGGACTGAAGTTTGACTCCTATTTGTCTGATGCAACTAAATTCACTCAACTCTTGGTGTGAATGACCATTAAAGTTTAGAAGTTACAGTAATTTGCCATTTGGTCAGATTGTGGATT